>JAVTVY010050905.1:0-25190 GCA_036873755.1 Hanleya hanleyi
CCAATAAGAAGCATATATACAACCGCCATGTTTAATCAGGTACTAGTTTCACAGTAAATCGATTTAGAGATTTTTAAAATCTACAACGCATATGCGTGACTTAGATATATTATATCCAGCCTTCAAAATAACTTATCCAACCTATACACACACACACACATGTACACTAATAGAGTTCCGGCACAGACGTGATACCATTTTATTTCCACATTAAAATGTGTTTTTTTTAGAGAAAATGATTTAACATATCTTTCGTGGATAATTTACCATGTTTGAGCACACTTGCCTGAATTTGGTCGGCTTAAAAAACTTTTGATGGTCGATATTATTCTGAACGTGAACGTTGTTGCATATAAAAAAATATTCTTATACTTTTTGCTGAGAGTAAATGTTAGTTTGAGTATCAACGGTGAACCGTTCTCATAGCATCAAATTTTATACCTCCTACTAACAAATAAACCCACCGACTGCACTGCATGATGTTGAAATCGCGACGCACATCAAAATAAATACAGGTCGATTGGACAGTGTTTCTGTATAGTACAGTCAGATGACTTTATTAACTATGCGATAACGCCTGGTAAAGACCCATCAGACAGTAAGTCATATAGGTCAATCACTCTCATGTCAAATTTATTCCGGAAAAAACCCCATGAAAAAAATAGACTTAAATATCACTTGGAAAGCAACAACTTACTGAACAAAACACAAAGCGGGTTTTCGAAAAAAAAAAGCCCTATAGACAACATAACGAGACTCCAACTCTCGATCAGAAAGGGTAACGCCAAACACCAATATACATTAGGCATGTTCTTGGATATAGAAAACAAAAAACATTTGTCCTTGTATGGCAGAACGGGTTATCATCCAATTAAACAAACTGAGAACTGAGGGTAGGATACAACACTGGATAAAAAAAAATTCTTCATGATCGAAACTTCAAAGTTCGTATTGGGAAACACCATATTCATGGACCATCAACTAGATAACGGTACATCACAAGGCAGTGTGGTCGGTCCAACGCTTGTTAATATCCTTATTAACGGACTGGCCGACGAAATTAACACCGAATACCCCGAAATTGAACAATCTCTATTTGTTGACGATGCTGCCTTGTGGAAATCCGCTGGCTGCATAACAAAAACAAGTATAATGCAAAAGGTGCTAGACACAATTAGAGGCTGGGCCGATGAATGGGTCAAAACAAAACAAAACAAAACGAAACAGCTGTCAAAACAACGGGCGTTCTAGTCTCAAATAAACAACACGTAGACGTAAAGCTATCACTATGAGGCCTGAGAATCGAGTTTAAGAATAGCGTTAAAGGTACGTAGGTATGATCTTTGAGCGCTAACTCGCCTGGAAATACCATTTCGACCAATTAATTATTCGGTGTAACGAGGACTTGAACCTCATGAGGTGCGTGTCCGGTACAAACTAACGTAGTTTAGCTATCCCCTTAAAGGCAGTTTTTGCACCCCCGTGACAATTTGTCTTCTGTACCAATAAATATACAAGATAACCATAATAAACTATATATTTTATGAAAGCGTATATCGTAGGGATTTCACCTATATCATTTGTATAACCGTATCTGCTATTGTGTAGCAATGATTCCAATTTAAATTAATTAAAAAGAAAACAATAGCGTCCATTTTTCAATTTAAATTTCATGAAAACTGTTGATCTCGTTTCAAATTTGATGGTACACCTTGATAGGAGACAACTTGAAATAGCAAATCTTATCTAATTTTAAAAAAATTTGCCTGGTTTCTTTTTTACAGCAATTTTACTAAAATAAATTGAAATAAAACGTACTATTTTACGATCATTGTCTTTAAAGTTGAATAATTAAAAAACAAAGCCAAACTTACAAAAAGTGAGATAATTTGACTAGATCACCTCGACGCTTGTATTCGTGTCGGGTTAAATAGCGGACGTTGACAAACTTACTCATTCCCATGTGGTAGATTCACTGACCTTTTGCGACAATGCAGCTCTACTAGGGCATTGTGGTCACGTCATTTCAAGTGTCCTCATGAACACCTACTCTAAAAGCAAGACTGAGATACAATAACACCATCACATAGGGGAATGATTCGTGGTCCTTATTGAGGCTTATTTTCCGATAACACCGTTTACACAGGTCATTCGACCTTCATTTGAATAAGATGGGGTTGATACTGGTATCATCTGAGTGCAAGGCACGATCATACGTGGTCCGTGTAACCTTGCACAGTTCAATTTTCGCTTTTGGTTTCTCAAAATAAAAAAATTAAATTTGAACGAAAATTGACTGTCAGATTTAAATTTTTGATTTTGAGAAACACCAAAAAATAAATAAATAAAATAAAATAATAATAAATAAAAACAATAATAAATAAATTAACGATCAAATTTCAATTTTTTATTTTGCGAAACCAAAAAGGAAAAACGAAAACTGTGCATGGTTACACGGACCATACGTAGACACCTCTGTGGTAACAAGTGTTATCTGTGTGTGTCCGAAATGATCACTGTGGAACATAACAGTGGAGCTATCACAAGCCTTGAACAAAGCCACACCTCCAGCAGTGCAGGAAAGAAATTATCCCTTGATGGGCCTCAGCACAAAATAGAAACATTTTTTTTTCCTGTGAACTACCACTGATTGTATTTCTTTCAAATATTTTTTGGTCGTCTGTATTATGATTTTCTCAAGGAAAAACAAACAATCATGCATCGGGAGTCTGGTTTTACGGTCAAATATTTAAAAACATAAAACTTTCATTGGCTCGTTCAAATGGGACAGACATGTGACGTATTGCTTGAGGAAGCTGGCGTCGGACGAAATACACCGTGAATCAAGTCAATCTGCTAAAGGTATTTATTTAGTGAAATGCGAAATTCCTTTAGCTCGGTGATAAGAATACTGGCGATACTTGCGTTTCACGGACATTTCCCCTTGCCGAACTTTTCGATACATATTTTCCTGGTGGCGTAATGTAAAAACAACTTATCTCATCTTCTCTTCAAAACTCCGTTAACCTTCAATTTCAGCAAACAATCTTTATGGCGTAATAAAATCAGTTCATATCCAAGAGCTTACACAAACAGAATATCGACATTCAAACGGCAAACATTGTAAAATGACAATAAAAGAAATTTGGTAGCATTGAATGACCACTTTCTAGTTTAAGTTCAGTCGGGGGCAATGTGACACGTCAAAACTGCAAATAGTTCGTCTGACATTCATGAAGATTGCGGCAAGTCGATTGCTGTGTTAGCCTTGAAGATATGCCATTAAACTGCCCATTCTTTTCTACACTTTGAATAACACATTAGGATTTCTTCGTCTTCATGTCCGGTGCAATCATTCTCAAATTGCTCAGTATCATATCTTTACCACAATAATACTTCCCCATCTAACGACTAACCTTTTTTTTGCGAACATCATCAAAAAAGTATTCTTTCGGTCGTCTGCACTGATGGAGCCAGGGTCGTGTATAAATAGAAAGCAAAGATGAAAACTATAAAGACGTATATTATCAATACTGCCTGTATATGCAAAATTTTGAAGCGAATCAGTGCGGAAATCATCTATAAAGTTGCATGATTTTAATGATATACATTTGCAGTATGCATGTTGATAGAAGAGTACAAATGTTGAATACGGTCTACTTTCACTTTAGAATATTGTATAGTATACGATGTATTATAAATATGAAGATATCAGGATATATCGGTCTGATAATGTCCTAATTGCCCAGCTCAGGCAGTGAAAAAAGAATATGACATAAAATAATTAGTACTTGGCGCTTGTTAAACCACTGAAATCGCTACTTTCCTTGTGGATTGCAGCGCAAAGTGTTCTTGTATCATAGAGTGGGTTCTTCTCCAGTCCGAGTCCTAATTGGTTTCCAGGGTATTTCCGTTGTTAGTCATGCTTGATATTCTCCTAGTATTTTCTAGATAAAATCCGGTGTTATATATTTAATAAGGAATCACACCATTTCCCGAATTCCGCTTATTTCATAGGGACCTAAGGCCTGAAGCATTAGAAGCCCAGTCTGGGTTAAAAGAGACAACGTTGCATCACGGGATATCTTCCAGCTTTAGAACATTTGATTGGTCAATTCAAATTTTCAAATGGGAATCCGGCATATTCATTGGTTTGTGAAGAAAACTGGAAGAAATTCCAGCCACCCGCAGAGTTTCTGTAATGGATCATTGGCAACTGCTAATCAAGCCAGAGATATGTATATATATTCCCACGGGTATTATGCAGAAAAATGAGGGACGAATGAAGCTACTTTAAAGAGAAATCATTATTTGTTCAATCGCTGAATAAATATTAAATGTTACTGAGAAATACGAGCAATATCTGCAAGGGTTTTTTTTCAGCTTAGTCGTATAGCGATATATTTGCACAATAAGTATTATACCTGTTCAGGTTTGTGATAAACGCAGTCATCATCAGAACGATACTGGTATAAATAAACTGACCCCGAACCACTTCAGTCCGATAAAGGATAATAAGGATTTAGTCAACCGGATCTTGTGGACTCAATTTGTTGTAAATGGTGGAACCGTATCACAGCATCATGTGTTAGTTGTCCACATTACTTTCGAGTAATGGACGCGGACATTCTTTATGGACGTTGGCGGCCTACCGAATGCCGGATCTGTATTTAATCCTCATTCTCAATTATGATGAATTTTCGAGTCGTCTTCAGAGTAGTGGAAAAATGGTGTCTTCGGAACACAATTTCGGGCTGAGGATCAATGACGCCATCATGATCACGGTCAAGATTTGAGTAACGGTCATATATGGAATGAAGGTCATAATGTGCAGTTAACGACCAAAATTTGGGGTAACAATCAAATTATGGTGTAACGGTCAAATTATGGTGAAACGGTCAAAATATGGAGTTGCGGTCAAAATCTGGAGTAAAGGTGAAGGAGAAAAATCGGCTCAGGTTCAAGGACTCGACCAATCAGAAGCAAGTATGTATAATTTGTCAAGAATCGTCGTCAGTGTTTGCTCACGTGGTACATCGGGTATTTCCCGTATACCATGGTAGCAGGGAATCTACGGACCTTTCTGGGTTGAAGAAAGGAAAAAACCCTTGAGGTTTCCACTCCATGTATGTTAAATTAGCGTGTGAAAGTTTGCACCAATAAGAAGCATACATACAACCGCCATGTTTAATCAGGTACTAGTTTCACAGTAAATCGATTGAGAGATTTTTAAAATCTACAACGCATATGCGTGACTTAGATATATTATATCCAGCCTTCAAAATAACTTATCCAACCTATACACACGCACACACATGCATGTACACTAGTAGAGTTCCGGCACAGACATGATACCATTTTATTTCCACATTAAAATGTGTTTTTTTTTAGAGAAAATGATTTAACATATCTTTCGTGGATAATTTACCATGTTTGAGCACACTTGTCTGAATTTGATCGGCTTAAAACCCTTTTTATGGTCGATATTATTCTGAACGTGAACGTAGTTGCAAATAAAAAAATATTCTTATACTTATTGCTGAGAGTAAATGTTAGTTTGAGTATCAACGGTGAACCGTTCTCATAGCATCACATTTTATACCTCCTACTAACAAATAAATCCACCGACTGCACTGCATGAGGTTGAAATCGCGGCGCACATCAAAATAAATACAGGTCGATTGGACAGTGTTTCTGTATAGTACAGTCAGATGACTTTATTAACTATGCGATAGCGCCTGGTAAAGACCCATCAGACAGTAAGTCATATAGGTCAATCACTCTCATGTCAAATTTATTCCGGAAAAAATCCCATGAAAAAAATAGACTTGAATATCACTTGGAAAGCAACAACTTACTGAACAAAAGACAAAGCGGGTTTTCGAAAAAAAAAGCCCTATAGACAACATAACGAGACTCCAACTCTCGATCAGAAAGGGTAACGCCAAACACCAATATACATTAGGCATGTTCTTGGATATAGAAAAAAACCCATTTGTCCTTGTATGGCAGAACGGGTTATCATCCAATTAAACAAACTGGGAACTGAGGGTAGGATACAACACTGGATAAAAAAAAAATTCTTCATGATCGAAACTTCAAAGTTCGTATTGGAAACACCATATTCATGGACCATCAACTAGATAACGGTACTTATGTTCTAATTCGTAGGACTCAAACGCACACACATTATTTATCGTTTCAACATCCGCTAGTTTATTTTCACCATAGAGTAGCCCGGTCCCGAAGCCCGGCCGCGCGGTACACAAAAATCATACAAAGAAGTGAAAATACAAGGTACTGAGGAGCCTTCTTGAACGCAAGGTGCCGCCCAGGCAAAAACAGAGATAAACACACTGGAGAAATACTCTGAAAACCTGTGTTCGTAGCACTGCACCAGACGTCTCCAGCTCAGGATGACAAACTCCATCCTGTACAGAATATCGTAAAAGGAATAAATCGATACGTAGAACTGGAAAGGAATGGAATCTGTCCAGTCTTTAATGGAGTAACCTACAAATATACAATCTAATTAAAATTAAATCCTATCTGCTCCCCATTTGGATATTGTCGCTTGTAGGATCTAACAGACTTGCAGTAACTCGTGTGTTAACCAATCCCGAGAACGTTTCATAGTTCTTTGAAGGGAACATTGATGACAAAGAATTTTTGGTTGGCTCAGCCGAAATATCCGGCTCGCTGGCGGGGTGTCTTTTCATGTTGCCGCGGTCCCAACATTGTGGCGCCATAATACGGGGTAAATATATGGACTGATCTTTGGTGTAAACATTGGGGTAAATGATCCACAGTTAACCTATCTCCCCTCCCCGACCGCAAATGGATGAGTCCAGATGCGACCATGATGTCATAATGCTATTAAATATCCATATATGGGCGCTCAGAACACCAAATTCAATTGAAATACGTAAGATCTTATATAGCGACATGTACGATTGGGGAGCATTGATAGGATATTAATTTATTAAGATTGCAAAATATAGATATGGAAAGGACGTAATATGGATAGAGGAAATCCCATTAAAGCCGATTCCCATCTAATGCATATAGGAACTATTAATTTTAAATGAATGTGTTTTAATCGGGTCTTCTTGCACGAAGCACATGCTAATGAAAGGTAAATCAAGGTAAATTAAAGTGTACCGCGGCCTGGCTTGGCCTGGACATCGATGAGTAACACCGTCCACACACTGCCTTATAAGCCAGTAGATTACATAACGCTAGAGCACCAGACTACACCGGTTCTAATTGTTATTCAGTACACCTGTTAACTGCTTTATTTCATTAGAATATCCGCGCTACTGTTAACGTTCAGAGAACCCTCATTAGAATAATTCACGCGCGCCAACTCGCTGTGCCCCAAAAACAGCGCTCCTGTACCAACAATAAATATATATCACAGGGCAGTGTGGTCGGTCCAACGCTTGTTAATATCCTTATTAACGGACTGGCCGACGAAATTAACGTCAAACACCCCGAAATTGAACAATCACTATTTGCTGACGATGCTGCCTTGTGGAAATCCGCTGGCTCCATAACAAAAACAAGTATAATGCAAAAGGTGCTAGACACAATTAGAGGCTGGGCCGATGAATGGGTCAAAACAAAACAAAACAAAACAACAGCTGTCAAAACAACGGGCGTTCTATTCTCAAATAAACAACACGTAGACTTAAAGCTATCACTATGAGGCCTGAAAATCGAGTTTAAGAATAGCGATAAAGGTACGTAGGTATGATCTTTGACCGCTAACTCGCCTGGAAATACCATTTCGATCAATTAATTATTCGGTGTAACGAGGACTTGAACCTCATGAGGTGCGTGTCCGGTACAAACTAACGTAGTTTGAGGATAGCTATCCCCTTAGAGGCAGTTATTGCACCCCCGTGACAATTTGTCTTCTGTACCAACAAATATACAAGATAACCATAATAAACTATATATTTTATGAAAGCGTATATCGTAGCGATTCCACCTATATGATTTGTCTAACCGACACTGCTATTGTGTAGCAATTATTCCAATTTAAATTAATTCAAAAGAAAACAATAGCGTCCATTTTTCAATTTAAATTTCATGAAAACTGTTGATCTTGTTTCAACTTTGATGGTATACCTTGATAGGAGACAACTTGAACTAGCAAATATTATCTCATTTTTTATATTTTTGCCTGGTTTTATTTTTACAGCAATTTTACTAAAATAAATTGAAAAAAAACGTACTATTTTACGATCATTTGTCTTTAAAGTTGAATAATTAAAAAACAAAGCCAAACTTACAAAAAGTGAGATAAAGTCTACTAGATCACCTTATAAGTAATAAGCGTGCCTTTCAACCGTAGCATGGATACTTTTCGAGAAATAAACGTTTAAATCTCGTATTTTGTAAAAAAATGAAAGACTAGAAATCGGGCAAAATGTGTCCAGCTGAACATCTGAAGAATTAATCCTAATTTTTTGCTTGAATTATATTGTCAAATACATTTTTTATCTGTCTTATGGGAACTACTCGAATTCCTATTTATTTTTGATAACTATTACACTAGGTTTATTCATCAATGTACTTTAAAATCCAATTTAAACTTTAAAAACTTGTTCAGGTGAGAAATGTTAACACCTTTGCTAGTTACTTCACGGCGGGTGTCTGAGTGTCAATTAATAATACAATAGGCACTCAGACAGCTTTAAATGACTTACAATTGACAGTAGCGGGAAAGGTTAATCTCTTCCCAGCTGGATATCGGACCACCTTAAAGGCAATGTATTTAATTTTTTTCAGTGCCTCAGAAACTAAATTTTTATCTTAATATTGAAGCACTTCTTCTTAGAATTTTGATTTCATTTTTTCACCAAATGTTAGACAAAATAGAGAATATTTGAATGAGGAAATAAAACAAAAATGACAAATTTTGACCCTCTAACGGGATAGCTATCCTTAATCGAACTATATCAATCTCACATCAGATAAAAATTAGGGTTCAATCGCCAACCAATCAGCATGCAAGACCCAGTTAAAAACAATAGACAGCATCCAGTATTTGGTCTTAAAAATAGCCAAAGGAACTCCTTATTGTATTCTACAAATGAAAAACCAACGAAAACTTCTACACGATAGACAGAATATTGCAAGAACCCTATCTCGCGTATCTCTGACACTGACAATGTTAATAGACCAACATGACAACTCACATCGCATGTAGACACGAACATACACAACTACATCGCTAAACAGGACAAACCAGAGCATACATGTCACTGCCCTTGAATATATCGACAATAATAATGGGGGAAATCATATGAAAATATACACAGACGGCTTCAAAAACACAAGTAACATGACAGGATCGGCATTGGTTATCCCAGAACTCGGCATTCACGAAGGCTGTAAACCACCAAACAAAATGTCCTACAAAACCGATCGACCGATCGTTATTCCTAGCGATTCCCTAAGCTGTCTGATATCAAGAGAGAACTCGCAATCCGACAGCATATCTGACCTCATACACAAAATAGAAATTGTATGTACACAAATACTGGACTATGATATTGACGCTATTCTAGCTTGGATTCCTGCGCACCTAAATGTCAGAGGAAATGAAGCAGCCGATAGAACAGCCGAAGATAGCCTCACCAAACGTGCACCTGACGTGCATATAGGATTAGAAACTAAGGAGCTGAATTATATCATTGAAAGCAAAATAGATAGTAAATGGGAAAAGGAATGGAAAGACGAAAACTGGCGCCGATGGTTACATAGTATTCTAGATAGCGAGAAAAGACAGAGTTGTGGATTCCAGCTAGACAGTAAACGTGACGACCGCATCATCACAAGATTAAGACTAGGCATACCGGACTAAAATCTCACCTCTCCATGCTAATCAAGAGCACATGTACTTGTTACAATGAAGAAGAAACGATAGAACATTTTCCGCTCGAATGCCCAAAACCTGACCCCCCCATCGATACACACTGGAAAACGAGCTTAAATAATTGAACGTCCCTCTGTCACCGTTCACCATATTAAATCCCAAACCTCCTCTAATAAATAAGGTATACATCACCTTATTAGCTTACGTCAAATCGACTGGCTATTATTCTATCATTTAATAATATATGAAGACATTTCATAATCCATATACTTTCTGATAAACCTCGAGCTTATTTGCAGGGACAGTAAGCTCGAGGTTACATTAACCCTACCTGGCCTGGGGGGGGGGCCAAAATGGCCCCCCTAGCAAACTTTCTGCGCTATCTCCGGAACGACAAAAAATTGAGAGTTGAAACTGCGTGACTTTTTAGATTATTATATTGGGGTCATTTTCAGACTACTTGCATGACCCCCGAGGAGAGGATCATGGGTAAATTCAAGATGGCGGTCATGTGGGGTCCCAGAAAAGTGATGTTTTTGTCATATTTCTTCAAAATTTCTGTTTTTCTGCGATGAAAAGTGGGCAAAAACTATTTTATTTCACATCACATTAATATTTACTAATTTATCATGCTGTTTTTGCGGAGAAATTGCATAAATAAAAAATTCGGAAAATCTGACCGAAAAATCGACCAAAAATGCCGTTTTTGAAGATGACGTCACTGTGACGTCATCAACGCGGCCATCTTGGATATTTTTACATTTTCTGGTAGAACTTGACCCAAGGGTATAGTGTGGTAAGTTTCAGCTCCCTAGCTCAAGGGGTAAGAAAAATAATTAGGGGGGGGGCCATTTCGGCCCCCCCAGGCCACGACAGGTCCCAAAAAGCCCAGGCCAGATAGGGTTAAACTAATAATTATTCTCTTATAAAATACATTGAGGCGCAATTTAAAGAATTCTAACTGTATAGTTTATATGCAAGGACAGAAAATTCGAAGTAACTCAAAACAAAAATTATTCTCTCACAAAACACTTTCAGACGTAACTTAGCGAATGTTAACCCTCTAGTTTATTTGCAGGGGCAGTAAGCTCGAGGTTACACCAAAAACTGACGGACAAATTTGAATTTAACTGTCAAACAACAGCAGCACGGCCAAAACGCCTGTGGCGAAATTTTGACATAAAATATAGGAAATAGTGATAGCGGAATTACCTTGATACTGAGGGTCGTCTGTCTCATTGTCCTACAAATACTGTATTGTCATCAAACTATATAAAAAATATAGTATTATATTTGTCCATATATTTGGTTACTTATCAATTAATTTATTTATTTATTCATTTACTAAATTATTTATCGCTATTTATTATGTATGACTGAGAGCACGAAGGGTGCATGTAGTGGAATGAGAATATATCAAAGTCTTGTACAAAAAAAACACAACAGAAAACAAGAAACTCTTCTATTTCTTTGTGATGCAGACACAACACGCTGAAGACTACAGACTGGATAGACCAGACCTAAAACAGCATACGGATGACGATAACAAGACTAAAACAGCGCCTTGAACAACAAACCCAGAAAGAGAACGTCCTGAAACAGAATACTCAACCCTAAATAAGACCAGACGCGTCACTCCCGAGATGTCACGGAACTGACGGTTGTTTAATACAGAATATGATCCTTTGACTTCCACGCAATGTAGGACGTATTCTGCCATCCTGCACCCCGATACACACTCCAAGCACTTTCAAAGGCACAGATTTCTGGAAGAACCCGACCAGCTCCCTCTCAGCTCCCAGCTGAATGTTATTTTTCTGTATTGGACATCAAAGTACTGGACACTCTCATAAAACATAAGAAACGATACCCTCTCGAAAAATCCTGACAACGCCCATGGTTGTCCCAGTTTTTAGGCATCCCTAGGGAGTCCTCCTGTGTTTGTCATTTTCTTCCGCTTCTACTTCCCCTTTCGCTTCCTCTTCCACTCACTTTTTTCTTTTTCGTCGGATAACTTTTGAATGCCTTTGTCAATCAACTTCAAATTTGTGGTGCACATCGGTCCTGCCTAGGAGAAGACACCTATTGTTTTCAGCGCTGTCCGAAACTGGGAACTGGGTTTTTATCTACAAATCCTGTTATATGCAAATTTCCCTTCGTCAATCAACTTCTACTTTGTTGTGCATATTGCTCCTGTCTAGGGAAAGACACCTGTTTAATATCTGTCCGAGACGGGATACTTGTGTTTTATCTACATTTTCTGTTATATGCAAATTTTCCATCTGGACCATATGGTGAAGTGGCTGTCTCTGTTTAGGTACCAATTCCACATTCTCATTTGCATAGATAGCACATCAGTGATTGGTTCACAGTTATGACTATCAAAATAGTCTGAAGCAATTTGCAGCTAAAGTACATTAAGTTTCTGATGCACAGCCATGCCATTCAATTGTGTACAGTATGGTGATTTTATGCCCTGGAACATGTACATGTATATACAATTCTCCCACAAATTAATTAGACAGAGACAGTGGCCTTGCAGATTTTAAAGCCACTGACATAGATACATTAATTCAAGAACATCTCAGTGCCAAATTTAGGTAGCGGGAACAGGTAACAAGACCATGTGATAGTTTTTTTGTGCTGATCCATCTGTGGGTGGCGACACCTGGGAGCAAAGTTAAAATTTAATTCCCGGATTATAATTCCCTGAAAAAATGAACAGATTTTATCGAGCCCATAGCTTTAACTGCGGAAAGCTTAATACAGGGATCTAAATGATATCCGTGGACGACCGTGTCCCTGTTTTTGCCCCTGTCCTTGTCCAAGAAAGTTGTTTTTGACTTAGAAAATTGTTCCTGTCCACAGCTTCTCGGCCACACACTATGTCTCCTGAACTAAGCCCCGCCCACCCCACCCTCCCCCAATTCTCATATATTCCTGGAGATTATATGACGCTACACTTATTCAACCTATGCACTACCCTCGGGAGGATGTCCCCACCCCTGGGGCACCAAATGTTACACAGTTTCTCAGCCTCATGTGATACCAACCTAAGGTATGACATGCAGTGTACATTGTTTATACACACACACACATGCCGAATCACCTACAATATATTCCTTTATAGTAATTACTTATAGGTTCCTTCAGTTTTGCTGTCAAGTCCTTCTGGTCCACATCATGTGATTTACCCTAAAGATTTTGCAGGAACCATATTTTATTTCAGAAGTATAATACAAAATAACTGGCGGGGGAATCCCCGCAGTATTGAACCCCTGTTAGTTTTGAATTTCGTGTCGCCTTAAATGAAGGACCCCATTTCCTTCAATTTTGCTATCAAATAATTGTGTTCCGCGTCATATGATTTACCCTAAAGCTTCTGCATGAACCATATTTTATTTCAGAAGTATAATATCAAATAACTGGCGGGGGAATCCCCGCAGTACCGAACTTTTGAATTTCTTGTCGTCTTAAATGGAGGACATTTCCTTCAATTTTGCTATCAAATAGTTGTATTCCACATCATATGATTTATCCTAAAGCTTTTGCACAAACCATTTGTGTCCACACATGTAACTTATATCTTATGAGTATGACTATATGCAGGCGCTTTCAAAAACCGATCCATTCAAAGTCCGTTCCTTCTCATTTACCAAACGCTATATAGCGATCTTCTCGCTGTGGATAATGGCTATATAAATGACGCAGTGAAGGATATATATCCACCTTCACTGAATTTGAAGGAAACTACTGATAGCCCTACAGGCACATCATATTTAGATCTATATCTCTATAAAAATCAAGCGGGCATTCTCTCTCGTTGACTTTATGACAAAAGAGATGATAACAGTTTCGACATCGTAAACTATCTCTTTCTGGATAGTAATATTCCAGTGGGACCTACATATGGCATATACATATCTCGCCTAGTAGCATTTGCTAGATCCTGTGTTAAATGTGACGATTTTAATCAACGTCACAAAACATTGCTCCAGAAACTTATAAAACAGGGCTATTCCAACAAGCACCTTCACTCAAAGTTTCTCAAATCTGGCGATACATATCGCATGATGATAGCATAATACGAACGTAGCGTGCAAGATCTATGGCGTTACGTTTCGTAACTTGTGTCTAATTCCGCTTAACCCGGGGCTAGGGCCGTATAAACCCTTGTACTTCAAGATCCTCATGATGTTCATGTGAACAGTCACAATCGAAGCGCGATTGAGATACATCATTATCTAGATGACGACTTTACAACGATTATTATGGCTTAAGAATACTGATCAGCGATAAGGATTTTATATTTTTGGAACATCATGATGTCTTGTCGGCATCATTGAAAACTGTCGACCGCTTTTCTCTTGCAGGAAACTAGCCTATGTTTATGTATACTATGATTGTCCTTTTGAATTTGGTGCTAATACTGTTATATGAAATATGGAATAGGTCTTTGGTGTATGGACGTGGATATTCTGTAATGGACGACGGCTGAATTATGAATGACGGACTAGACCCTTGTAATTACTATATTGATTACGACTGAGTTCCTAAATTTTGGGTGCACACTGTGCATATGATCAATTTCCTGAATTTAATTGAAATCAACCTTGTGTTTCTTCAGACTGACAGATGATGGCATGTAGTTGTCAGTGTGGTTGTTTCATGTACAGGGAGCTTTCTATGGCCTACACACCAGTCAGCACACCTACCACTACCCTCAAGGAGAGCATGTCCCCACCCCCAGTGCGCCGAGCCCCACCCTCTATCTCCCAAACTAGCTCTCGCCCGACCCTTATATATTGTGTTTGAGCATATATATCTAATATATCTTGACAGAAAGTTGAAATTTTTGTGTAGTCTGCAATATTGGTATAATTCTGGCACCCCTCAATGAATTGCAACCCCAAAAGGTCTCGATTTATCAGGCAAAGACCCATGTTTTTGTATTTGGTAAGTGGGTCCCTTGCCTATAGATCTTGCTTGGAATTGTTTTTCGTGCCGATCCGCCTCTACGTAGCGCCATCTGGGGGCCAAGTTGAAATTGCATTTCCAGACAATAACTTTTGAAAACCTTAAGGATTCTTTCTAATTTGGTGTGTGGGTACCTTACCTCAAGATCTGGCTTGATATTGTTTTTTGTGTTGATTCGTGTATAGGTAGCGCCACCTGAAAGCTAAGTTAAAAGTGTTTCCAGACAATAACTTTTGAAAACCTGGACCGATTCGTGTGTAGGTACCTCGCCTCAATATCTCGCTTGGCATTGTTTTTCTTGCCGATCCACATATATATAGGTGGCGCCACATGGGGACAAATTTAAAATTATGTTTCCGGAAAATAACTTTTTAAAACTTGAACGGACTCTTTTCAAATTAGATATATGGATACCTTACCTGAAGGTTTCGCTTGGGATTGTTTTTCTTGTCGATCTGCTCATAGGTGGCGCCATCTGTAGGCCACGTTAACATTTTCTATTTTCAATGTCAAGGGATCTTGCCTCAAGATCTCGGTTGGGATTATTTCTTATGCTTATCTGCCTATACGTGGCGCCACTTGTGGGCCGAGGTAAAATTGCATTTCCGGACAGTAACTGTTGGACTGTTTTTTACTCTCTTCACAAATAATGAATGTTTCCTTTACTAAAGATGCAAAAGGGATGCCTCCTCGATCGTATTCGGTCAACTTAAATATCTAGTTTCTGGACGGCTTTGTGCGTACGAAGGGATACAAAGACAAAGGAATCATCCACGCGATTACAAGCACAATGAACAATTAACACAAATTTACCAGTAATTACCTGACTAAAACAGACCGACGAACTTGTACATGAACGATTCTTCTTTCCTTTTTTTTATATCTCCCTTTTCCCTCACCTTTTTACTCATTTACTCTAAAATATAACGGTTGTATAGATCTTGAATGAACTAAGGAATGTACCGTGAAATTTAAATAAAACATTGAGTTGATGTGCCGCGAAATCCGTATGGGAAGCGGCTCTTAAACTACAATTTCAATCAGCGTAAGAACGTGGTAAATGCTTGTCCTTCCACTTGGGCCAGCGGCAAACGCACGTCCTTGCTCATCGTTCTTCCTGTTCCGCTAATTTCAGTACCGGATATAATATCTATGCCACACCGTTGAGCACGTGTATATAATACTGCACAGATGTAATTATATATTACGGTAATTAATACCTTTTCATTTAACCTAGGGCCCAGTAGCTCATCGGTTCTAAATTTAACATATTCCGACATAAAAATCTCCTACACGATATTGAACAGACGTGGATTAGTTGCTATCCTGAGGATTAGTTCAGATTCGTAGGTACTGCATGTTTCTACCTACATATAATCATATATGCAAGCAAAGGCTCCATCGAGGGCTACTTTAGTTTAGTTCTCATTCTCAATTGCCAATAAATGTCGGTTTTGTCGGATATACCGAATTACTTCCGGTAAAAGAAATATAACGAAGCCACGTAAAGGCAGTTCTCACTCACAGGTATTAGGTGCCACTGAGTACATTTTACCTTGAATAATCTTTATGAGCACTGTCTGTCCTTGTAGATACTGCCTAAAACCTGTCCTTCGGATGGAGAAAGACCAAACATGAGCATGCGCACTGCAGAAAGTGAGAGTGCGCGAGATTAATTAATCAGAATATCCACTTTCCTACTGAGATATTATTTTTCTAATGTTATGCATGTAGAACAGGAACATAATTTTTACCGGACTCTTGGTTATGATTGATATAATTTCCTTAACCTTTATCAATATACTGTCCTTCGATCGTGAAATTCAATACCGAGTATCAATTGTAGTCATTTTTTACCATACACAACTATGATGGTATTACATTCATCATTATTTAGATAAACCCACCTCCTCAAGCTACCTCGCGCTCCCTTTACTTCTTTCCCGGGACTCCTCTGGATCGCAAACGGCAGATCCCGCATTCAATATTCAGCCGTCGTCCATGATAGAATTTCCGCATCAATAATCGAAAGACCTATTTCGTGTAGCGCCAATTACAAATGTGTATGAAATAAAAATAATAAAAGCACAAGATAGTTTCATGCAAGACGCAGGTATGCACATGTACAATGGCACAGACGTTGCTCTATACACTTACAGCTTGGAGGTCGGGCTCCATAGAACTAAAGAAAAAGGGGAAATCCCCCTTGAGATTATACATCAAAGCATGGAATGACATATGATATAATCGGCCCGGACGGGTGTCATGTACCTTCTTTCAAAACCATTTCTTCTTTAGGTAGGCCCTCCTTGTCCGAACCTGTATTGTAACCAAGTAAGGCGCTTACGAAAAATTTACGAACAAACACACGGAATGGGTCCTTTATTAGTGAGACTCTCTGGTACCACCCTGGTGGTCCAGAAAGTGACAAAAAGCTTGAACTGATGACTGTTCACTGGGGCTGATGACTGTTCACTGGGGTATAACATTGTCTTCTCTCTCTGCTAGTTGAGTAATCTGAGGTATACCCCTAGATCTATCCGAAGGTCAACTAAATCATTCTCTAAAGAATCAAAATGTCTCTGCAGTGAAACGATCAAAACAGATAATGAAAAGATTCCTTACGTTTGCCTTTATAATGTCGATTTTTCCAAAGGAATTCAGATTGGCCTGCTAGCTTACTAGAATCAAAGAGCTTATTCCACCCAGCGTTCGATGTTTTAACTGTCAGCGAATTGGACATATCGCGTCAATTTGTAAATATAAAACATGCTGCTCGAGATGTAGCGAAAATCATTCATTTGAAAACTGTGAACACACACAGCCAGAAAAAGGGCGATGATGCCTGTTCATAACCCCGTAAAGGTGATGAAAAAGGGTGATGGCCAATGTCGTCATCCTTTTAAGGTGATGGCCCAGGTCGTCACACTTTTAGGGTGATAGCCATTTCCATTTTAGAGCGATGACCTGAACATTTGCACTCATTGCCGATCACCCTTTTAGGGTGATAGCCATATCCTTTTAAGGTGACAACCATTACCCTTTTAAGGTGATGAAGGAAAAGGGTGATTGCTCTAACTCAACACCTTTTTTGGGTGCTGCTGTCATCACCATTTTAGGGTAATAAGTATCACCATTTTTCTGACTGTGCACAGCCAGAAAAAGAGTGATGGCCTATTACATTTTTGTGGTGATGATTCTGGTTCGTCACCCTTTAAAGGTGACGAAAAAGGGTGACGGCCAATGTCGTCACCCTTTTAAGGCGATGACCTACGTCGTCACCCTTTTAGGGTGATAGCCATTACCCTTTTAGTGCGATGACCTGCACATTTGCACTCATTGCTGATCACCCTTTTAGGGTGATAGCCATCACCCATTTAAGGTGATAGCCATTACCCTTTCAAGGTGACAGCCATAACCCTTTTAAGGTGATGGTGCAAAAGGGTGATGGGTCTAACTCAACACCTTTTTTGGATGATGCTCTCATCACCATTTTAGGATGATAAGTATCACCATTTTTCTGGCTGTGCAGGCGTCTAGCCCGCCAATCAATATTCAGCCGTCGTCCATTGGAGAATTTCCGCATCCATAATATTCACTGAAAACAGTTTTTAGTGATGTACATCATGATGTTCCAAAAATATCTGATCCTAAGGCTAATCAGTATGATTTCGGTTGTAAAGTCGTTATCGAGAGACTGGTGTATCTCAGTCACGCTTTGATTGCGGGTGTTCATATGAACATCATGGGAATCTTGAAATACACGAGTTCATACGGCCCTGCAAATGTTCAAATTGTGATGGGAAGTATACTTTAGAGTATGCAACCTACACAATGTACGCCGTTCTGTGTCCCCACTGCCACTTTTAGGTCACGAGTTCAACGCCTTACTCATTTGACCGCTATGCTAACAAGTTTGGGAGATACGGCCGGCGTCGGGACCCACCGCACGAACATTTTCCTTTCACCATAGATCTTTGCATGTGCTGCTGGAACAATGAAAACATATATATTAACTTCGAAAGTCAACTGACGTTCAATCTCAGCAAACAGTATTTATAGCGTAATAAAATTATTTTCATAACTAACTCTGTCCACGGAAATAATATCGATCATCAAACGGCAAACATTGTAAATTGCTCGTGAAAGAAACTTTTTTTCGTTTTCCTTCAGCCGCGGGCACTGTCTCTCACGTCAACCCTATAAATGGTTTGTCTGTCATTTGTGAAGATTACTGAAAGTTTATTGCAACATTAGCCTTGAATATATGCTATTGAACTACCTTTTAGAGAAAACAACATTAAATAAGACATTGATATTTTTGTACCGATGTTATGCACTAGCCAATTCTGCTACAACCCCGTTCAGATTGCTCAGTATCTTACCGTTTAGCAAAATAATATTTCCCCGTGTATTGCGTTAGGCCCTCTAGGTATTTTTTGGCGAACATATTCAAGCAAATGAATCTTTCGGTCATATCGTTTGCACTGATGGCACCATCATCTAGGTTATAAAGCGGATCAATTTAATGACGTAAATTCTAAATACCAATATGATTTATAAAAACCGTTCCTCATCTTTACTTGTTGGTGATGTAGATCTGGTATCAACACTCCTATTTCCGTGTTCTGAGTATTTGCCAATCACAGAGCTTCTGGTCAGCGGCAGGTTTAACGGCCAAACGCGTGATCTTGATCTGCCGAGAGCTTTGCTGAACACAGAAATCTGGGCCTTGGTCTCAGATCTTAAATCAGCAACATGTAAGATGGGCAGCGTTTTTTTCAGATCAAGTTTTAATCAGATTGTCTAAACACGAAGTGACTATACATGTATACACAGTTTTGAAGTGAAGGAGAGGGGAAATCACGTATGATGCTGCATCAACATTACGTATTAATGATATTCTGTTTATAATTTTGTAGTTTATAATTCAGTATTGACAGTGATAACATTAGGACAAACCGTCAGCTATTTACGCTCTAATTTCCCAGCTCAGGCAGTGTAAAAAAGAATTAGAATGTATCAAATAATTAACCGAGCTGGCACATGTTATACTATTGAACTCGTTACTTTCCTGGCTGATTGCATTGCAAAGTGATCGTATGTGTTAGGGAATTGGATGTTCTGGCGTTCGATGCCCAATTATCTCCCAGGCTTTCCCCATGTACCATATTATAATTACTGATACACTCTTAGCCTTTTCCTGGATCAAATCGGCTCTAATATATTTAATACGTATCGCACCATTTTCAAGAATTTTGCTTATTTCAGACGGCCCCAGAGATCTGAAGCATTAGTAACCCATTTTCTGCAGTATTCTTGATTCCCAGACATGGCTTTCTCTTTCCATGGCAACTACTAATCAAGTCAGACGATAAATAGTCCCCCAGGGGTATTTTAATGGAATTAAATTCAACTTTGAATCCAGCAACTTCGAGAAGAAATACTTTTTTGAATTGATGACAACTCAAGACCACTAGAGAAATCAATGAATATAAAAATGTTACTGGGAAAAAGGAGCAATATCTGCTAAATTTCTGGTCTTTTGTTTCAGCTTATACATATGCGCTATATGTAGTGTAGATGTATATGTACAGTCACAATCAGAACGATACTCTCATACATCCTAAATCTGAATTATTTCATTCCAATGAAGAACTTAGGATCATAGAACAACCAGAGACTGGTTTGGTGCTATCAAAGCCACCTATGTTGGTTGTCCACATCATTTATCGATTGCGGACACAGCAATTCTGTATATGCCGTCCGTGAAGGATTTTCATTACAAGCGTCTGTTCCGTCATTCATAATTCAGCCATCGTCCATTAGAGAATATCCGCCTCCATAATCCAAAGACCTATTCCATATTCCATATAACAGTATTAGCACCAAATTCAAAAAGACAATCATAGCATACATAAACATACATGTAGGCTTGTTTCCTGAAAGAGAAAGTTTTCAAAGATGCCGGCAAGACATCATGATGTTCCAAAATTATCAAATCCGTATCGCTGATCAGTATTCTTAATCCATAATATTCGTTGTAAAGTCGTCATCTAAAGAATGATGGATCTCAGTCACGCTTTTATTGTGACTGTTCATATGAGTACCATGAGGATCTTGAAGTACATGGGTTCATACGGCCCCTAGCCCCGGGTTAAGCGGAATTAGACACAAGTTACGAAACGTAACGCCATGGATCTTGCACGCTGCTATCAGCATGCGATATGTATCGCCAAATTTGAGAAATGTCCAAATGTCCATTATTGAGTTCAGGCGTCAGATCCGACATTCAGTGTGCAAACGTCGTCCACAAAAGAATTTTCGCGTCAATAATCGAAATAATAACCGTGCTCCTTTTTAAGAGGGTCTTGCTCATCATCCTGAAGTCCATGTCTCCACATTACAGAAGACAGACGATTTACTAACACTGGCTATCCCTTTTGGTTTTGGAACCGTTCTTATTCCACTGTCATCAGAGTTATCAATCTACTGCCGAGAAAAGTTTGCGAGGAAAATTGAGGATGCCATCAGAGAAGCTGATATAAACATGGACGCACATCACATTATTACGTATTCCTCAAGGAAAAATCACTGTGATCAAGCGTAGTACGGGTAAACCGAATACTTACGCTGCTAGCGCTAAACCAATAAGCCTTATCAACGGGATAATTTTGATCGATCAAAATTGAAATGTTTTTTATATTATAAATTAGATCATAAGGCGATTCACTGTACACTGAAGGTTGCTAATATCTCGGCGGAAGGACGTACGATTGAAGATGATGGATGGTTCAGAATCTGAATAAGATAGGTCGATCACTTCTGCCACCTGTTTTGTATTAAATAACTTGCACAGATGTGTCCGCAAACAGGAATTTTCGCGCACTCATAACAGAGGAAGTAGTTGCTTGTTGCCTGAAGATTTCGAAATTTTGAAGGGTTTGCCAACGCAACCTGATTTTGTGGGTAGTACCAAAGTCACTGCTTTGCGCGATACTGGATGTTCCGGTGTTATTGTAAAAAGAAGTGCAAAAACAATATTTTGATAGAAAACAGAGGGAAAGTTTACTTAGTTTTGCTCCTCACTGATGAAGTGGAAGGGTCCATTCTGTGTCAAAAAACGCACAAGCGTTAACAATCACGTTCTGTATATAAATGGGAAGGAATTTTTTTTCCATATAAATAGGCTCAAGCAATACTACACTAGACAGGCACCAAACCCGGTAACAGCCACTATAGCTGTGGTTACTGTTTACAAAGACGAAGAGTTCGGTGACGAGATAGGAGATGAAATTTCGCCAGAAATTGAGATGTTCAATCTAAAATTGAATTCGAAAAAATGTCAAATAGAGCAAATACTGGAAGAATATAAGAGCATATTTTCCTCTTTGCATGGGTTAACTCATATCCTTGAGCATGATATAAAGTTGACTGGTGAAGAGCCAATCAGATCAAAACCTTATCCTCTACTATATGCTATGCATGAATCTCTTCAAAAAGAAATTGGTGACATGCCTTCAATTAAATGTAATTAAGCCTTCTGACTCACCCTACTGTAATCCTATAGTTCTTGTCAAAAAGAAAGATGGCGGTATTAGGCTATGTGCCGATATGAGAAAAGTTAATCCGATATTACTGAGGTAAATTGCGAGCCTCTGCCTGATATAGAGGTCATTTTTAAGAAACTGTCAGGATATCAGGTTTTCATTAAATTAGACTGCTACAAAGGCTACTGGCAGGTGCCAATGGCAGAGCAAGCGAAGCTCATAACAGCGTTTGGTACGACACCAGGTCATTACCAGTTTTGTCATATGTTGTTTGGATTTGTTAACTCGGGCGCCACCTATGCAAGGATGATGAGAATAATTCTGAAAGGTTTGGAAGATATCAACAATTTTGTTGATGAAGTTTTGACCCATAATAAAGACTTGGAATCTCACTTGCTCACATTGCAATTGGTATTTTTGAGAAAACAAGATGAGAAAATAACTTTGAACCCGTCAAAGTGTTTCGTAGATTATACGGATACAGATTTCTGGGTTTCAGAGGATGGTATGCGCAGACATAAGAGGACAAAATATGTAAGTTTAAGGAAACTCCAATTCCCATAACAAAGAAACAGCTGAGGTCATTTATGGGTTTGATCGGTTATTACCGACAATTTATTGAGAATTTTGCTGAGAAAGCAGTACAGTTGACGGACTCAACAAAGCTAAAAAGTGAGTTATGCCAGAAACAAATATTAAAACCCCGATTTGGTACGACCATTTGTTCTGCGAAAGAATGAGTCCGATGTTGGCTTAGGAGCTGTGTTTATGCAGAGTTATGGCAAAGTAGTTTTCCCCGTGGCGTATATCAGTAGGAAGTGTGAGCGTAATTATTCCACTGTAGAGCGTGAGTGTATGGCAATTGTCTGGGCCGTATCGCGGTTTCAACAGTATGTGTTTGGCATTTGGACAAAGCTAAGCATAACAATAAAAAGTTAATGAGATGAGCTTTGTCTCTCCAGCCATCAAGATTCAGGATAATGTTGGAGTGGACTTGCTCAGCCGGTTACTGTAACGAATCACTGTATTGATTTGGGTACCGGTGGAATTCTTACCTTTCTGAAAATTAATAATCATAGATTATTCTTAGGTGGGAGTGATATCATGATTGTAATCATGAATTGTGAAAAGTGATTAAATTGTTTGGAACTGATGACCCCCTTCAAACGGTGTCGTCATAGTTCCCCTTTAAATGGAATAAGATGCTTATCTCGCTGTTCAGGTCCAACCGATCGAGTGTATGTTTTATGGAAATATATAATGGTAGCACCAGCCGTTTATTCTCTGTGTATCCTAACTCTTTTATATTATGCCAGCTTCATGTTACACACAGTACATATACGAACATCTGTGGAATGATAGTGTGGTGAAGACATTTGACTAGTGGCTTACCGGCTAATATGGAATTAGCATAAGGTTCTGGCGTGCATGAGCATGCAGTAGCTTCATATTTAAAACAATGTGAGCTAGTGTGGAACCTCAGTTGTTTTAAATACCAGGAAATCTGTGTAACGGGGCAATCAGACCTTGAGGGTTATAGAGAACGGAGGTGATGTTTGAATGCATGGATGGGTTTACCTGGGTATCCATCGTGGTAAGAATTCCATCTAACAACGACTTAATTGATGACTTTTTCGATAAGGTTGTCAGGGCATTCTGAAATTCGTCAGGGGTTATTTGAATCTCTGGAACAGTATTATTGCGCGCTCTACGCAGGCAAACCATGACCGATTGTAGCGCTTCAGTAACTGAGCAACATTATGGCTGTCAGCTGTGCAGTTACTGCCCTGAGGGGCACAATTACTATCCGTCTCCGATCAGATTGCATTCAGTAACGGAGCAAGACTTGTTGCAACTAACATGTTCAACCATCTTCAACTCAAAGCGATTCGTACGTGTTACTGAAGAGTACCGTTCATTATCTTCTCGTTGACAGTGTCTCTATAACTGAATGTATCTGTTCATTAACAACTCAGTAACCGTCCAGTTAGTACATCTGCAATTACTATATTTTTAATTCCGATGATAAACTGAGCTGTTAAAATTTGCCTGTGTATCTCTTTCTGGCATTTTCTCCAGGGAATCTTCAAAGATTTATAAGAAATATAATAATTGTTTTACCGGCAACAACATTCACAGAAGGAAGTATCGATCACGAGGTTGTCTAAGCTGATCAAATAAACGCAATTGTGCACAAACATTGTAAATTATCCGCGATTTTTTTATAGCGTTGGATTACCCTATTTTCCTTTAACATCAGGCGGGAGGCGATGAGATTGATCTCTAAATGCACAGGCTAGTTCGGCCGGAATACATGCAATCTCAGTAAAACCTGATGGTATGTTAACGCAGATCTAGATATTTTCATATACATCTAAGTTCACTCAGGTGGAGATAACGGCCTAGTGATTGATGTGTAATCCTTGAAAATGCCTTTTTTGGTTAAGAACATTGAATAGCCTAAACTCCTCTGGGGTCGTGTATGGCAACATTTTTCATGTGCATGGCAACACTTTTCAGCTATCATTCCCCCAATTCTCTTGGCAACAAAAACTTAGTAAAATTAGAAACAACTGAAATAAGCTCTTTATAAAATGATCATGAGTCAGACATTGCATGGAAGATCCCCAGTTTTCGATACCGTGGCTCTTGATCATACCTCTATATCGCCAAAGCGAACATCTATGGCTAGATCGGAAGCAAATATGGGGACGAAGCTGACGTAGACCTGACATCCATCTGACACAGACCCACAAATTACACTATCCGGATTGAGT
>JAVTVY010050906.1:0-26604 GCA_036873755.1 Hanleya hanleyi
AACAGGGGGCTTGTACATTGGAAGAACTGAAGCCCAGAACAGGGGGCTTGTAAACTTAAGCCCAGAACAGGGGGCGTGTGTACATTGAAAGAATTCAAGCCCAGAACGGGACTTGTACATTGAAATGATAGGCAGCCCAGTCATAGACGAGTACATCGCGGTCCTCGGCCTTGGGGTACTCGTCAAACATGTGGACGATGGTAGATAAGGGTCTTCCCCGGCATCGATGGTACAGGTAAAACAAGCAATATTGTCCGCACACCATACTGTCCAGGCTTTGCAACGTTTTAGTATTCCAACACCACGTCTCTGTGCCTTGATCCATGAAGTCTGCTAAATCGGGATGGAGGGGTGGTAGGCCGTACGGATCAAAGTATTCACCCTGCTCTTCTGTCAAGTACACGGCCACGCAATGTTGACCGGGCCGATCCATCGGGTCTGTATTCAGCACGTAAGCAGCCGGATACACACGGTCTAATGGGAACACGTCTCGGGCGAACACTCCTTGAAACACCCTACGTGTTCCTGGGTCAGTCTCCAGCACCGTGGTTATCTGGTCTGTATCCATGTTAGGTGGTGAAGTCACACAGCACGTTACGGCTTTTATCGATTTGAATGATGTTGTCAAACTCAGCGTAGCAGATCACATTGATGGTTTTCGGTAAAGGTGTCCCGAAGTGCAGTTTCAAGCGTAAGTTGCCTTTCTTGATGAGACTCAGTTGATGATCGTTGTCTAAGGTGGGAGTCAGATCGAAACAGAACAATGTGTACCCTCTGCCGAAATCGTCTCGACTGATCATATTTCCCTCGTCTTGGTGATTTGGCCAGTTTTTGTGAAGAGGTTCAGATAGCTCCGGATGTAATTGTCCGTTCCAAAGTTAGGTTGTAAGGGGCGTGCCGGTACCTGTTGGCCATCCACATGCAGGGCCACGAAATTGATGTTGAACGCTTTTAGGTTGAACGGATTCCTCGAGAGAGTCCCATTATAACTCACGTTCTCCACACAGGCTAGGGTTAAACGCTTGGGCAAATCCCCCAGAAACAGGTTTTCTTGATTGACAATCATATTGCCTTTAGGAACGGAAAAGACCTCGGTCTGTACTCGTCGAATTGGGTACTGGGCTGGTTTTTTCTCCAAGGCTCTGATGTGCCCCACCTGTACACCTGGGCTGGGTTTCACTTTGCGTACAAACAGACTTGCCTCTTGGATGACAATGTTATACTCGTATTTTGACAGGTACTCCATTCAAGAGGTGTCGGTCCTGCATGAATAAGTCCGCATGCAGACGTCCCATCATATCGACCGAGTGACTCTCTGCTGTGGCATCCACTCTCTCCGTATAGCCGGCATTATCAGGACTCGCTTCCATGTTGCCTGGGGTATCTCGGTAGAACAACGGGGCTGTCAAATACGACTTTTTAGCGTCACGCCCGTAGGATAACAGTGTTTCGATGTAGGCTCGGTACGGGTACGTGTTCGTCGAGGCGCTCACCAGTTTATCACTCACCAGTTTAGGGCTATATCCACTTGCTGGAATAGCGAATGAAGCCAGAGATTCACTGGACCCACGGCTGCCTCTGCTTTCAGGACTGTCCCATCTTTATTGGTGATTTTAGCTTTCACATATAGGTACGTATGGGCTAAATCCAGGTAGGTCGTATCTGCGTTGGTGATGGTGAATTCAATGGGGCCTGTGGCTGTAATGCTGGAAAAGGGGCAGATGTTCCACCCACTGACCCTCTTCGGCACTGGTCTGAGTAGGTGGGACGGTCCATAAATCAAATTCACTGTTGGTAGAAGGACACGACTCGGCATGGATGAAAGCCATCTTTAAGAAAAGATATCCTTTGTCTTCTTCGATGTGCGTCGTCGCTGGGTCGGTCGTCGACTGGTGCGTGGTCTCGGTGGGGCAGCTCTTTTATTCCCTACGGTGCGTTGTGCTTTGGCCACCAAGACGCCTCCCGCTTCTTTGGCCCGCCGTTTCAAGGATTCTTTGGGTGCCGTACCCCCAAGACATCACCGGCCACTTGCAGTCCACTGCGCACCGCTTGTTTGCCGATCGCTTTGACCCCACGCGTCACCAAGGGCAGGAACGTTTTGACGATGCTCCCGAGTATGTTCCCCAGCCCATGTCCTCGTTGCATGCGTGTACCCGCAAAGACAGGAAAGTTACCCCCGGCCTGTTTGGTGTAATGATCGACGTAACTGGCTGTATGGCATTGATAAGGCACCTTCATTATGCAAAGTGAACCGCTCGGACTTGACGGAAATGAAGTGTCAGCACCACTTTTCCTCGTTCGAATGCCACCGGTCGTCCCGTGTCGTCTCTTATATCGATGACGATGGAGCTAATATCGGTCTGACTGACCGGTAGATACACGATATGCCTGAAACTGTGGGTGACTTGAGCTCCATACGTGCCTTTCACCGGGCAGACGCGCAGTAGAGGTACGTTGCTGTCGCCGACAATGTGTGCATCGATCACGTCCGAGTAGACGTACAGCCCATACATACCACCACGCATGTCCATCGGGATGTGGCCTATCTCGCCGGTGGGGCCAGCGTACCCCTGGTAATTGAAACCCAGCATTTGCTGTAGGGTAGCACTGAGTTCGACACACACGTTGGGGCTGAGCGTGAGATTGGCCTTGTCGTTGTGTGCGTTGTAATCGAAGTCCACATGATTTTTGAAGGGGAAAGATTTGATGGGTTTTGAAGTATTCGTGACGTCTCGTAGAGACTTATAATGCATCAGACTTCTCAGCCCACCCATGAACTCCTTGGGGGTATCGTATTGACCTTCGGGTAGTTTGAGTCGAGTTTCTTGTCCTTCGTAGGTCACCTCGTACCATACTTCATTGACTCGCACGTTGTACCACGAGTAAGGGTATTGGATATCCACGAGTCCACATTCCCAGCGTCCAGGTAAATGCAACGGTTGCGGTAACTGGGTCACGTACTTGGTCAAGGTGTTGTCAGGAAACACATCAGCCGAGCTGTTACTGGGTAGGGTGAGGTAAAACATGATGACTGAGCTGTCCTGCTGATGCTGTTGGTTTTAATACTTCTCCCAGCCCTTGGGCGCTAATCGTCGTGATGGTCGCGGTGATTTAGCTCTTGGTGGTTGCAGGGGGTGGCGTGGTAAAAGGGGTGAAAACGTAGGTGCCCGCCGTGGTGGTGATTTGGGAGGTGACTCCGGTTCCCAAGGTTCTGGTGGTGTACTCACATTCTGCATAAAGGCCCAGCGCTGAGGGTTGCCCACCAATTCCTGTGGTACATGCATGTCTTTCAAGCCTTGAGCGAAGACCTCCCATCCTCGAGGATCCGTGTGCGTCCTGCGTTGACGCATCAGGTCATTCACTAAATCCGTCATGTGGGTACCGGGGACCACCTGATTCTGTACCAGGAGTTCACCTTTATCATTCCAAGTCATGTTAGGATTCTGTTTCATCCGTTGTAATACCAGGCCAGCTTGTTTCTTGAACGAGGCAGGTACACTCTTCAGCACTTCGTCTTCCACCCACTGTGGAGCTGTGGAAGGTACCCCACCCGGCTGTTGGAACGGTGCTGAGATCGGCGGTCTGTCACGTGATGGTGGTGGTGGTGGAGCAGAGAGGGTTTTGTATTGGTCCATGAACGTCATGTACCGCTGAAGCGTTTCATTGTACCGTTGTACTTTCTCACTATCGCTTAACCCCGGTCTCTGTAAGATCTGTTGCATTTCTCCATCGAGGGTGTTTATCGTCTTCACCGTAGAAGGGACAGGGTAGGGCGATTGGAGGTTTTGAAGGAGCCGAGGTTCGACGAGGACCATTTTTTTCGTGTGGTTCATTGTCGGCCGAAGAGTCCACCCAATACTGGACCCAACACGGAAGCGGCCAACGGTGCTAAGATAGCCCCGAGAAATCCACCTTTCTGTAACACCTTTTTCTTTTGTGTTTGAGACACTCGCTTCTGGACTAAGGTTCGGAGACCTGTCTTATGCTTGGTCAACTTGGTCTTCTGAGCCGGAGTCAGTGGTACGTTGCCTTTTAAGATATTGAGTCCAATCTCGCACAGACAGCACACGAGAGCAGGGTCCGCACCGCGTACAATGGTTCGGACCAACTCGGGTGGGGCCGTCTTCAATACACGGAGCGTGGGAGCGTGCTTCCGTACTCGCGCAGACATCCTGTACAACTAATGCTAGAACCCACAACTCTGCTCTTTTTATCTACTTCAGAGACAAAAAATCAATCCTGCTGTGGTATTCATTCTTTTTTATTATCCCCATCATCAAAACACACACACCCCAGCTGGGGGAGCCACTGTAGGTGTGTTTACATTATTTTTGCATGTACACGTGGTGAGTCTCTCCGGGAAAGATGCCGGTCCGTAGTCGAAGGTGGTCGGGGGTGGTTTGCTTCAGGTCGAAGAGCATATACCCGTGCTGAGGGGTTGTGGCATCTTTAAAGGCTTCCAATGCAAACGGTGTGCGGCCGGGATACATCTGTCTCGCCAGGTGCAGCAGTTGAGTGGTATCTCTCGGGTTTTTGAAGACCACCATGTAGTGGGCATTTAAGCTGATGTTCCGATGTTCTTTGTTTTTACTGAACAGATTCTGCACAATGTAGATGATGCTGAGCCGTCGATGATGGCTGCCTTTGGTAAAGAGTTGGGTGACCCGCGCATCCGTCTCCGCCATGAGATCATCCAGAACCACCAAGGTGTCGGGTTCCAAATCGACCAGGTTGGGTAGGCCTTCCACGAACGTGATGTGGGGCATTGCTGCATACGCTTCCTGCCATTCTCCGTAACACCACACGACTCTGGCAATGGGTGGAGTGATCATGCTGTCGGCGTGTTCGAGGAGCTTCCTGACGAAGTGCGTTTTGCCGTCGCCATCTGCAAGCATGGACCGGACCACTGCTCGGTAACCCGTGAATGAATTCACCGCGGTGGCATGCTGTAAAATTCGAGTCGCATAGGGCTGGATCCCCGCCATGGCTCTGCAACCGTAGAAATGAAGGTGTAGGATCCAGAGGGACGTGTTTTATAGACCAGGTCACACATGCGCGCCTAGCTCTACGGGTGTAGTCCGTGATACGTACTATTCTGATGGGTTATGTGGCTCCTATAGAGATAGTACTTCATCGACCATGGGGATTACTTTTTCCAAGGCTGTCCATAGATCAGGGTCCAGAGTAAAACCACCTTGCTTGAGACAGAGGAGTCGAGCAAAATAGGGACCGCGGAAAATGTAGACGTCGTCACACAGGTGAATGCTATCACCGTCGAGGTCACCCAATAACACCCGTTTCAATGTAGTCCAGCCTTCCGGTGATAAAGAGACACGCGCTGGTTCAGACGTACACCAACACCTACTGTCGTCATCGATGAGCTCCACACGTTTGGGATACAACAATAGGGTGCAGTCCGGTGTAAGAGTGCGGGTCTCCCTCACACGCTCGTCTTCAGGCAAGACTTCAACCGGAGGTACTGCTGGGTCCCAGGGAAAATCTTCTCCACGTCTCATGCTTTCGTCTAATACAAGCGGGTAGGCAAGCAGGCAGGCTAGAGGTGAGGCAGGCAGGCAGGCTGGTCAGGCAGGCTCAGGCAGGTCAGGCAGGCAGGCTGGTCAGGTCAGGTCAGTCAGAGTGCTCCGCAGGGTAGTGCAATGAATACACCCCACCCCTAAAAATCGCCTGCTTTTATACGTTTTTCTACAATCCGCCATCTTAAACCCACCCCACCACCCACCACAGCCGCCATCTTAAACCCACCATCCACCACCCACCACAGCCGCCATCTTAAACCCACCATCCACCACCCACCACAGCCGCCATCTTAAACCCACCATCCACCACCCACCACAGCCGCCATCTTAAACCCACCATCCACCACCCACCACAGCCGCCATCTTAAACCCACCATCCACCACCACCATCTAGACATGCCTTGATCACGTGACCAAGTTCCGCCACACTTCCGCCACAAATCTGCGCAGAAACACCTGCGCACTCGTCAAAATATGACCTGTAATAGCCTTTCTCTACTACTCACGTCACATCTGGAGATTCATAGGAAATTCATGTTGTCGTCCCCCGAGCGTAGAATCAGTCACCTTCGTAGATTTCCGCTCGGGAGTTCCGAATGGCCCTTGCAGTTACACCGAATTTCCTTAATTGATAAGTTTGAGCGCAGCACTAGACGGTTGACCCCAAAACCTTACCAGCTGTGTGAGTGTGTGTGTCAAAGTGACCCTTAATACATATCACGGCTTTACATGTATGCTTGTGTCAGTCATGGGGACAGTGAACTTGAAAAGTCTTGTCATTTGTTATGTAGATATACGCCACGAAGGAATAGTTATCACATTCAGTTTGTAAGTGTTAAGAATGTAATTTTCAATGCTTTTCATTGTTCCATTTTTATAGAGATTGGTATTGCTCAGGGATCCAGGGAACACTGACCGGGAGCACCATCATAGCGAATTGAATGATGATACCATGCCTTCAACTACTGGTATGTAAACTTATCTCATTTATACTCATGTTGCAGAAAAAAACCGCGCATGGGTTTCCTGCTTATCGCGACAAAATTGACGATGGTTCACAGCCAGAAAAAAGTGACGGGCCAACATCTTTTCCATGGTGATCAGACCTGCCGACTATCACCTTTAAAAGTTGATGAGTTAGAGCCATCGCCTTTAAATCGTGACAACCATCACCCAATTAGGGTGATGATATTGCCTCATCACTTCAGACGTGATGGTCATCATTTTTAAAGGTGATCATAAAAAAGGTGATGGCTCTAACACATCAACTTTTGGGGTGATTTTTATCACCTTTCTTTCTGGCTGTGTTTGCTGAGGGGGCGGAGATCAATCTTTGGTGGATAAGCATCCTGGTATGCGAATCATATGCTTCAATGCCATTATCTGTTTATAGTCCTCAAATTTTTAGGTGGTTTGTTATTTGTTGGTACCGGTAATGTAATAAAATAGGTTCATTTGAATATATATTTTTTTCAAAATGGAGTTGTTTTTTTTATGAAAAAAATGTCTTAATCATTAGGTCATTCATAATAGGTTGCCGGTCTATGTCAGTTGCCCGCTACTCGGCTGTTTGCTTGTGTTACGAATTAATAATTCAGGATTGGTCGTTTTATGTTGCAGGATTCGGCAGATGCAGAAGTGTACAGTCAGTGGGCTGTGATTTGCAGACTATGCTTCTGGATGGGGATTCACATGCCTTCCATTTCAAATTACACAGAACTTCCGAAAAGAACACAGACTGAATCGTTTCATGTGTGATGTTATATTGTGCAGGATACTCGGGCATTTTTACGCAGGTCTTCCAGGGTGAAGATTTTTAATAGTGCTGAGTTACTAATATCCTACATGTTTGACTTGGATTTCACCAAAATATATCTCCTTGCTCACCGCCTGTATGTGTTCATGGGACGAAAGGCAAGTAACGTTTGGAGAACAGTTTAACTTTGTGGGAACTTGGCAATTGTGACGATACGGGACGGCATGTACAGGTTTGTCTGATGTTGGTTTATTATATTAGTTTTATACGGATGTCAATTTTCACTTCTCTGTAATCTTGTTAAGAAATTTTCTAGTATAATGTGTATTGAGAAATCTGATTTGTAGCTTGGTGATTTTTTTGCAGGTTGATTGTGAATACAATTAAAAATGTCTCAATATCTTGAATGATTTAAAATAAATATATATGTTAAACTCAGCTTGTTTGTTATTTTATGTGCATGAATTTGAAAATGCTTTGATTAAAACACCAGTGTTTTAATTATAAACACTTTTTCAAAGTGTTTTGATTATAAACATTTAAAGTGTTTTTAAAGTGGGGACAAGCTCATAAACACTTCAAGTGATTTATTTTAAAACACTTTTGAGTGTTTAATTTTAAAACAGTTTAAGTGTTTTGTTTTGAAACACTTGAATTGTTTTGTATTGAGATACTTCAAGTGTTTTAATTTAAATCACTACTGTTTTAAGGTAAAACACTGCTGATTTAAGGCAAAACACTGTATCTGTTTTAAAACAGAGCACTTCATATGTTTTTAAAGTGGGGACAAATATGTGATTATAAAGTGTTTTGTTTTAAATCACTTTCAGTTTACAGTGGTGTTGTATTGCTCCTGATACAGCACTGTAATTTTGGATATAACACATTTTTACAACACTTTCTGAGGATGTTACAAATATTACACTTATATAATGTTGTCATGCACTCCTCGTACATTTATAATGTTAAATGCACTTTCATTTTAAGAGTGAAGTTAAGCCTAATAATTTGGGTGAAGGACGTCAGTTCTAAGAGAGAACAATAGGGATGGGAATACACGATTGTTCCCAATATATTTACTGTATAGACACAGTTTTACGGGGATCTGTTCTTATGCTGGACAAGTTTGGTGGGAGGGCTGCATGGTTCTGCTAAAAACAGTATTTCCAAAGGGGGAGGGTGTTGTAGCAAACCATTCATTTAGGGTGGTTTATCTTTTTAAATTTGGATTGGCCCCTTTCTATATGCTACTACCCGGCGAAACTGCGCCTGCAAAACTCCAAAATATTTCCCAACATAGATCATATAAAACTGTTGTGTTGTTCAGCATAATGCTCAATGTGTTGTTTTAATTGTGTTAAAACATAAGACTTGTGTTGTCACTTTAACTCGAACCCGACACAAATTTTGTTAAATGGTACAACTATACAAAATATCTTCCGGAAACACAGTTTTCCCCATGCATGAGCCCGGGGCTAATATTAATTTATCGAAACCTAATTAAATAAGTCAGTAAATTACAATTAAATTAATTTGGTAAATGTATTGCTTCGGTAACAAAAATGTTGATAATAATTATACTTCTACTGATGCTATAGAACTTGAAGTTCGATGTGTGTGTGTATGTAGCAATCGAATGGTTAAACTTCTATAATATTATAAAACAATTTTCGTTTCAATGCACTAAAATCTGTTCACCAGAAGATAAGATAAGATTATTACCACATTCCAAAAAGGTGATAAAATAAATACTTTTAGAATGCTGACAGTCTAGATATCACATATACTTTCAAATCCTGTTTCGCGTGATGCATACACGGTTTCGTTTTCTGTTAGTCATAATGTGTAGGCCTATACATGCATAGGAAAACTTTATATCCTCGAAATTGTTTGCAAAACATTTGAAGACAAACGTTGAGAATTCCTTCCTCTTTAAACAGTATATCCTTATAAAAAATAGAAGAATGAATCGTTTAATTACAGGGATAATCCATTAATAATTAAGTGTATTTCACTCGAACATGTATTTAGCTTATAGGTTTGGACGTGAATTGAATGAATATACGCTTATTTCATATTGTGCACAATGAAGTTTTGCATTCATGAGGCATTTTAAAGTGTGAAGTTCTACCTTTAGAGCTTTAGAAGATGGTCTTAATTACTGGAAACGTTCCATGTGGTATTTTAAAGGATATGGGTCGTTGAAGTACGAAAACCTCCTTTGTGATATGCAAAGCCGGTTTTGTTTAATCCAAAACTGTATTCATTCTAAATCTTCGATGGTCATGCGATGGTCATTTATGATTGATCGATCCAAATGTGCTGCCTAGACTATTTTAACATATTGTGTGAAAATGCAATATAATATTTTCGTTCCTCTCAATAAATGCCTCAAATATACCAAAATATATCAGGGAACATAATTTGATCAATAATGAATCCCATAAGATGGAAAATGACCTTGTGATTGATATTTCAGTATATGTAAACTTCAATAAAAATCGGGTTTTGCAGATTTTGGATTGAAAAATAAAAGCTCTGTTATACCGTCACACAGAAGGGAGGTTTTGGTATATAAATATCACTTATTCTTTTAGTAAAGTTACCTGGACCGACTTGATATCGAAATCGGTATATTGGAGGATTGGAGGGACTCCCCGACATTTTACTCTCGATGATGAATGGATACGAATAGTGGTTATATCGAAACCGGAGTATTTTGATCTTCTCTCGTATATGGTCGGCCCAGTATAGCCAATTATATATATATATATCTACAGCCGCGATAAAGCTCAAGTGGGCGCTTTCGAATCAACTCTTTATATTGTTCGAAACACTTTCTCCACTTTCTTTCTCATATCACCTATCCCTGCTAATATATAACCATATATGGCCAGTATGCTGAGGTTATCAGAAAAATATTCGGTTTCGATAAATGCTATCTCTCGAAACCGCAGTCTATTTCCGTATACCGCTTCATGTAGGCCTAGAGGGCACTGTCCCATTTTTCCCATTTATCCGAGAATTATTCAGGTTATTTTTTCTCCCACGACCCCCCGCCACTCCCATCCCAATCAACGTCATTAACAAAATAGCGACGGTAACGAGCCCATGTGTTTTGCTTGCAATCTTGCAGAGAAATAGTTTGGAGAGTTTAATTGTTAAAATTCACATCTCCGACAACTATGGTGGCTGATATCTGCCATGTCGTATCATCGTACTATCGCCCTATTTTTACTGGCGCGATGGTACGATGGTACGATGGCACGATGCGATGGTACGATGGCACGATGCGATGGTACGATGGCACGATGCGATGGTACGATGGTACGATGCGATGGTACGATGGCACGATGCGATGATACGATGGTACGATGCGATGGTACGATGGTATCATCGTACCATCGTATCATCGTATCATCGTACCATCGTACCATCGTATCATCGTACCATCGTGCCATCGTATCATCGTACCATCGTATCATCGTATCATCGTACCATCGTACCATCGTATCATCGTACCATCGTATCATCGTACCATCGTACCATCGCATCGTACCATCGTATTATCGCATCGTGCCATCGTACCATCGCATCGTACCATCGCATTGTGCCATCGTACCATTGCATCGTGTCATCGTACCATCGCATCGTGCCATCGCATCGTACCATCGTACCGTCGTACCATCGCGCCAGTAAAAATAGGGCGATAGCACGATGATACGACATGGCAGATATCAGCCACCATAGACAACGGAACAACCTTTGGCTCCTAATGGTCAATGTGGTTTTAGGCAAAACAAACCTTTAAGACCAATAGTGAATTATTATCTTAAAACTACCATGCCTGGGGGGGGGGGGGGGGCCTTAAAACTCCGTGAGAGCTGAAACTCCGTGATTTTATATTTTATCATATTGGGGTCATTTTGAGGCTGTTTGCATAACCCCTCGAACAGAGGATCATGGGTAAATTCAAGATGGCGGCCACGTGGGGTACCAGAAGAGTGATGTTTTCGTCATATTTCTTCAAAATTCCCGCTTTTCCAGGATGAAAAGTGGGCAAAAACTATTTTATTTCACATCACATTAATATTAACTAATTTATCATGCAGTTTTGCGGAGAAATTGCATAAATAAGAAATTCGGAAAATCTGACCGAAAAATCGACCAAAAAATGTCGTTTTTGAAAATGACGTCACTGTGACGCCATCGCAGTGGCCATCTTGGATTTGTTCACATTTTCTGGTAGAGCTTGACCCAAGGGTATAGTGTGGTAAATTTCAGCCCCCTAGGTCAAGGGGTAAGAAAAATAATTTTGGGGGCCATTTCGCCCCCCCACCCCTTTCAGGCCTGGACAGGTCCCCAAAAGCCCAGACCAGATAGGGTTAATACATGTCACAATTGTGTCGTTTGTTGTTACTACACTGCATGGGTGGTTGCGTAACCTGTGGGACCACTTCGAAGTGGTAACTTTGTCCATTCTAAACCACGTGTAGAGGTTAGATGTTCTCCGAATAACATTTTTTTATCATACGATATATAGTCCCTAATAATTCTATCTCTTTTAGTCCACCTATCAACTCAATTACTTACCAACTTAGACTGTAGAGTAACAGTTTTGAAACAACAGAGGCGAATGTAGGCAAAATAATTTTCTGGAATTAGATTTCAAAGCGTGTGTTAAGTGATTGAATCAGTAGAGACCTTAATTGCCGTATACATATTAAAATACTGAAGTGAAACGAGTCTCCTCTAAATTATGTCACAGATATGTGTTAGTTTGTTAATTTCTGAAATAATATGAAATAAGTGGATAGATAGTATACAAGGATGATACTTGGTTCAAAATGAAATCAATAAATAATTCTACTCCAGCTCCGAGAATAATTCTTAAATTGTTTCCCTGAATCTCCTGGGCTAATTCGTGATAGTGGGGATTGGACAAAGAATCGGCCAATTATAGCTCACAGCATTTTGAATAATTGCAACTCAAACAGAATTGGGGAATCGGCAAATGATTAATCAACCAACGCTGATGCATGACGATGCCTTAATGATGAATCCAAAACTGGGTCGAAGACAATAACACCCACGAGGGCTATAGAAACAGAAACACATGCAAAGCTTTAAATATCAAAGTCAGAAACCGGTAAACCGCATTAAAAGAACTAGAGCTTATGAAAGTAGACGAATATTTAATACGTGCCAGAAGATTATCCGAAAGACGAAAAACAAAGATTGATAATACGTAAGTATTTTGTGAAATTGCGATGTGAATGTAATTTGTATTTTTTTCCTTTCTATTACTTTACATTTTAATTTAGATGATCCACACCTCAGACACAGATCCTAATACATTTCAAATAGGGATTTGTATTTACATGAGTCTAATCTTTGGTGCACAAAATGTATACGTAAACTATGCGAATTGTTTTTCAAACAGGACTGAATGCCCTGCATTGGCAACCATCTCAATTTAATCGTAATGACATTGAAATATAGAGAGGACAATGTCAAATGTTATGTTTATGTGCATTATAGAAATAGACTAAATCTCATTTTAAAAGGATATGTGCCGTTTGCATAGGAAAACCTGTTTCAGCTGTTACGTTTGTAGAACCAAAAATTAATTTCTTCAATTCAACACAATACGCTATATGTTTCATACAAGAAAAATAACGAAAAAACCTTCTCAACTTTCTATTCATCATTATATTCCGACTGCAGTTTCGAACGTATTTTGTGTTGTTTTGGTTTCAACAAAAAAATCGTACTTTTATGTATAGATGCCATTTTAGGATGAATCGTGTTGAAAACAACATGTTATTTTTTAGCAGTATACAGAGAAAAGCCTTTCATGTTAGACCACGGAATGCATTGATTTTACATCATAAAAAAACCTTTAAATTCTTGGATCGATACAGAACTCCTACACAGAATGACAAATTCTACCTTTTTTCTGAAGATATACATTTTCTGTGAAACAGAACTAATCAATTAAAATGTCGCAGTTCAAACAAATGTAAGAAAACCCATTCCAGGTGCTTGATGCAACTTGAATATAGAATTTACTTTAATTTGAATGTAAAAAGAAAATCTTCAGGCATATTATTGAATATATAGTATCAGACAACGACATCGGTAATATCATGAGTGATATTCTTTTGAAGAAGTAAGCTCGACCGATTAGCAGAGAATTCAGGGGAATACCCTTGAAATTTAGCATTTACGAATGTGAATGAATTTGCGGTATGCTACACTAATTACCTCTAAACAATTTTAATTTATGAAATACATTGTTCAAAGATTCGTGGTATGAGCTATATAATGGAGATAAAATAGAATAGTTTGAAAACATATAGCGAAGCTCATCCACTGGTTTATTGCTATGTACCCCTCCTCTCAAATGGACTCAGGGATATTGCTGTTACCCTTTCTATATATATAATAAGACAGGTGAACGAAACTTGTATGTGTTCTGTACAAAGATGCGCCTTTAGTGTGTTTCATAGACCCGGATCATCGACTTACTTCGTCAAATAAAGAGGTTTCCTTAACATTCATAAACAAGAAAGGTTGATGGTACCCCCCGCCTCCCAAATAACAGACTTATATTGAAGTACTACTTGAAAAAAAGGGCATATCCCCAAAAACCCTAGATATTTTGACCATGTTGTTTTTATTTAAATCATTTTCCCATGATTGGGAGAATGTACGAAATACCATGGATTTAAGTGGGATTTTAGGATTCAGTTAAAATCACCATGTCGATTACTGGCAATACAGGTAAGTGCCAAACATGTTCAATGACGTGTTAAAAGAAAGGAGAAACCCTCAAATCCAAAATGTAGCTGATCTGAAAATCAAGTGTAAATCGGTTTTTCCGTCTGGTAGCTGAAATTTTGGCTGTTCATAAGAATTTTGGGGGATATACCTATAGTGAATAAGAAAGTATATCGAAACCCTTCAAGGGACCGAAGAATATTTGCACATCTGGTGCCTTAAGTTTTATTTCCACTCTGGTTATCATTAGAGTTGGAAACTGGGATTAGAAACCGCTCTCTGCCAGTAGGGCTCTTATTTGTGCAAGTTGATTCAAGGGTTCACAGCGTGCATGAGTCACTGCAATGTTATGTATTCTACCTGCAGTATTAACTCACGATGGGACTGTTTAACTGCAGAAATCCACCATGCTTACTTTCGAATAGTCTGAACAGACTAATCAACAGGATTGATATAACTAGAGATTGAAAAAGAATGCTACTATTTAATTTTAATATTTATTATTTATGTGGACAACGAGGTATACAATGGTAAATGCTTTAGTGACGAGTTTCTAAAAGTCGCCACGCAAGCTCGGCTCTGCAGAACACAATGAAAAACATTCCGTGCAAAAATTATCATGGTGTCACGAAAAACACAATGGCAGAAATTATAGCACCATAGAATCTATACTACGAAATGGTGATGGACGCGGTCTTCATCAATTAATGGTGATATGAAATGGAGTCCTTAGGTAAGTTCGTCACCGTTTATTGGTGACGGGTGTGGTCATCACCAACAAATGGTGAGGAGCAATGGGTGTAGACTCAAGGTCATCACCATATATTGATGAAGGGGGTTGAGGGGGCTGGCCATCACCAATAAATGATGAGAATCAATGATTGTAGATTCCAAGTCATTTATTGGCGAGCAACATCCCTCATCACCACTAAATGTTGATGGCCATCACCTTTTAATGGTGATGGGTGACGGTGATATGGTGATATTCCTAACTCATCATCACTTATTGGTGATGCTGCCATCACCACACTGTAAGAATTAGTTAAATGTTTAACGTCCCAAAATGAAACATGATTTTGTCCCAACATTTGGGGCGTGAATACGAACATATCTCATTTTGAAACGGTTTCATGTTTCAATTTGAAACACGTGTCATCTTCATGACATGATGTCTCAACATGAGACATGTCTTCGGTAAGCATGTGTTCCTTTGAAACATGTGATATCCTGCATAGAGAAACACGTGTTGTATGTACATGTCTCAATCTGAAACGCGTTAAGGCCGACTACATGTTTCAAAATGAAACGTCTAAGTCCAAATATGACTTTGTCCCAACTTTTGGAACATGTCGCAAGTCAAACGGGTCCGAACATGTCTCAAACATGGAAGTGTTTCAAAATTATCTATCTCCCATTATATGTTTCATCAGATCGCCTTTAAAAAATCAACACTAGTATTTTTAAGTATTTTAAAACTAGGAAATATGTGTACCAATGTGATGTGTGGATATTTGAACATTTTATCTAATTTACGCGCCAGCCGTTTCATGAGTGCTACACTGGACGTGTTCAGATATGAACACCTATCCTTTAACTCTGAACATCGGTGCTCAAAGGTGTTCAAAATTGCATACATATATTTGAACACACGTGTTCACGTTTGAAGATGTCGTGTGCAACACCTATTGAGGCCTGACGCGTTAAATTGTACCATTGTGTGTGGAAGTGTTAAAATATGCACAAACATATATTTCCTTGTTTTAAAATACTTATCATGGGGAATTTTTGCGCATTCTATTAACAATTTGTTCGAAACTGGTCACATTGTTAATCAACTGGTCACACTGTTAATTAACTGGTCACACTGTTAATTAACTGGTCACATTGTTAATTAACTGGTCACATTGTTAATTTTGATAACAATGTAACTGAAATTTAGTAATTCATAGATTGCAGTGATTTTATTTCAACACAATTTACATTTTACTAAAGTGTTCAGACTTGAACCCTATAACGTTCTCTTCTGACAGTGTAGATATTTTATCTCCCAGCCCTTATAGATTATTCTACATTGTTGAACCTATACAAGCATCAGATTAATCAGATAGTATGGTAAAGATAATCTTTTAAAAATGTTTGATAATTAAATATCAATTATTGTAACACACCCGAGATTTGGAGAAATACCCTTGATATTTCACATACCGACAAACATATAACTGTGACTGAATTACAAACAGCTATCTTTATACCAATATCAGTTCATTTGATATAAACACAATTAAGAAGGCTGGGAAAATATACATTTAGGCCAATAGTGAACCATGCAGTGATGTGCGAATTCCATTCTTCTGGCCAAGCCCGTCCATTGGACCAACAGAACATGGGAACTGGGAAACAAAACAGCTATATATATATCGGCCAATTAGCTCAGAGTAATTACCTCAAGCAGCAAACTGATTGACCAGTACCATTGACACAATGATGTCATGACAAATCCAAAACGAGGCTCTAGGGATTCCCCTAGAAATCTATCTAGGGATTCCCCCCTCATACGGGACTGTAAAATCCCAGCTCTGCCTGTACAAATCAGTCCGCCTTTAAGACTGTTTAAACGATCAACAGACACGTTGAAAAACAGCATTCAACGAAGGAGAACTCATTTGATAAGCACAGAACAATTGTCCTAGCATAAGATTAGAACAGAGTCTACAGTTTTGGTGCGGTAAGTATGTGTCATAGTAGTTAAAATCTTTAATGCGATTTTGTGTGAAATAGGCCTCGGACTCGATATACATATATTGCATATGTACATTGTTTATCCAGAGGAAATATTTCTTATTTCCGTATACAAATTTCTTACATATAGTTCACTGCTGCATGCGCACTTGATTGAAAAGGATCGTCTGTAATATGTTACATGCATGTACATGTATTCTACTTTCGACTTTTTAAATGGACAGCTTGAAATATGACGCGAGACAAACTTGAAGAACTATAACACATCGCTTGAATAAGTGATTAATTCTACAGTAAGATCAACAATATAGAAATAAGGATCAACAGTATATATGTCAAATCAAATTTTACACTAGCTTGTAAATGTCATACCAAATATCAGGAAATACCGCTTATTAAATCGGGCTTCGCCATCGTGAACTATCACAAACTCTATGGTCTATGACTGATACTGGACTACAGTATACACGTATTATTGGAGGAAGTTAAACGATATATCCGGTGAGCAAATGAAATATATCTTTCTTAAATTATAGCCAAGGACGGCAGTTCCGATAACCCGACACTACGTATACGCGAGCAAGACTTGTCATGGTGAAAGCCGTTCTGACAAAGCGGGTCAATCCCAGTATTCCCCTGGTTAATATCATCTTGGTTTACCTAGGGTGAAAGCGGGTCTGCCATAACCACAGGTGCTCGTTACCGTTGTTAATTGATTAATTATGTTTGAAGAAAATGAGAAGGGCGGACACTCAGTTCGGTGCAGTCGTCAACCACGCTCCCAAACTCAGGTTTTATAACTCGTTTTCTAAAAAAATCGAATACACTTAATCTCAAACAGAACGACAAATAGTTAAATTGAATATATCCCACTTCAGCTTTTTCCGGTCTGAACTCTTCGGGTGGATAGGTGCATTTCTCCTCCAAATTCTAAGCGATATTGTACTCCTCAACGTTGACAATTTGTTAATTAGGTTGATTGACGGAGTGGGTAGTCGAGGAAGTAAATTTGTGCATATTAAAGTTATCCTTCAGGCTTGAGAGCTCAATGAAGTACTACAAGAAAATGTAAAAAAAATAAAATAAAATAAAAAGAAATAAACAAGATGGCCATTATCCAGAAAATTATTTTTCCGGCCGATGTTTTGGGCGATTTTTCTAATTTTAATTTATGAAATTTTCTTCGCAAAAACTACTTAAAAAAAAAGGAAAATAATTATCCGAAGTGACATAATATTTTTGATTAATTTATATTGGATATATGATTGCCGAGATATTCCGTCCCAGGATTTGATATTCATATAGTGACGATCATCGATCATTCGGACCTGCCACCGGAGATCCCCGAGAAATTGCGAATGGGGGAGGAATGTTTCACTTAAGCCCATATGCTCATCTAATTAGAATGATAATACGGAACGCAGGGCGTTCAGAAGAACGATATCTATGTCTACTTGTTCTTTTACTTCCTTTTGCATGATTCATAGTTTTCCGAAAACGATTACCACAAGTACAGGCATATATATGCTGATAGGAGAAAGGAATATTTCCTCTCATTGTTTACTTCCTCTCATTGTTTACTCTCATTTTCCATCCATTTTGAACAACCAATCATATCGTAGCTTATCTCCATGGAAAACTTGAATGGATATAATATAGAGCTATATATAGCTTTGGGGTTTCCCATACGTTTAAATGATATCACTCACCAAAACGAGGCTGGAGGATTCCCAGGGTCTCATGCCTCTGTCATCAGTCATGTTCATTCATGAAGTATTACTGCAGGCAGTGGGTCGTGCTGCAGTTAACTGGTTCACGAGTACAACTCTGACAAATGATGCAACCGTGTTGAACCCGAACTATTCTATGTGGATTGATGGTAAATATTTTGAAATCATTAAGAAACTATTTAGTTGATCGTTTAAAGAAAGGCACAGAGTTTTCCCCTAACAAATATGAACGCAGACGGAGTAAACAAGGTATATTTGCATGTAACCAGTGCATCACGGTTTATTGAGATTAAAATGGACGGTATAGGTAGGTGTTAATATTTTACGATTCGCACGTCTATTATACTTTCTTGATGCGCTAGCTCTCAACGTTTGCTCACAAGTATAAACTTTTTCGTATCATGGGTAGGCTTCTGTACATGTAAATACTCTTTCACAGTAATAATATCGAGGTTAAACCTAAGGCCCTCGCAAATTCTAAAAGTATTTCATTTATTTATCTTTCTATGATATGTGCTAGTTTTGGATGAAGACACGAGACAATATATGCCAAATATTGGCAAGATATTGTGCTCGAGAGTACACTTTCGTGCAAAATAATGTGTATTTGAGTGACTTGTGTATAGTGAATATATTACGAGGTAACGATCAAAGGAAAATGGAGGAGTCATTGGATAAAAAATCTTCAGATCGAGAGGGTCGTCTATTCACTGATATATCTTATTGCAGTGATATTCCTATATATGATGTATAAGTGGAGGGTCGTAAATGAAGTATTAAAGTGGTTAGGCTAATATATCATGACACAGGCGAACATAACAGTTTCTCATATCATATAGTCAGCATCGAAGGCGATTGTAAGGTGTACCAAATCACAGTTCAGAATCGTACAGGTCTATCATCATCCCTAGTCATGGTTCACCGGACAAAGCCGAACCATGACAGACATTATTTTATCTGTCAGGACGACGACTATAGGCGTTTTCAGGCCTGCAATTGGCTCACAGTGAAAATATAGGCGAAATATAGGAATTTTCTTAATAAAATATAGGAAATAAAGGAGTGTAAGACAGGTCACTACTACATTGTATGTTCTAAACTTGGTAGTTTGCTGGTGTTTAATCAAATTATTTCCACTGAATACGGCCACAGTGGTTGTTATTGAGGAGACCTGTTCTGCTGCTTGGTTTAAGCTCTCGTGTGCGCGGGGCTTAAACAGAGAGATTAAACGTTTTCATATTTTTCCTGAAATGTATATCCTTATGAATTTGACTTATTTCAGAGCATTGGTGACAGTTTTCATGAGAAAAGTAAAAGTATAGGAAATAATGACCTCCCCGAACAGTTAGGAGATTGAGGTCTTTATGTCTATATGCACACACAGAAATTCAGGAAGTAAAAATCTTCATAGTTGGGATTTTTTATAAGCGCTCCCGGACTCGTTGTATATATAACCTGGTCCATGCCAGGTCGTACTCAGTTAGCTCTCAACCATATCTCATTCAACAACGAGCTATCGGTCTGATATTTATCTCAGCTTTGAAATAGCTGGATGGCGGTGGACGTATTTGTTCATTTGGGTCCCCTGCACCATTAATCTCACGCGTGTAGATGACGGAAAATGGTTACAAAATAGTGTTTGTTCAGTTTGCTTGGATATGATGCAATGCTATATATTCGGGCCGTCGACTTTCGCCATTTTGAATGATTATTTACGGTAAAGTGGGAATCACACGAGAGCGACTGTATCAAAAATAGAAATGGAGACTTGGCGCAAGCCTATAGACTCGAGTGACGTTATGCAGTCTTATTCATATTCGTTCGGCTATTGGGGGATTTCCTGTTTACATTTACGGACATATTTACGGCAAAATACCATACGAAATGAGGAAATATAAATACATACTTATAGGCCCGCCCATGTTAACGGTACTTTAGTAGGCATATAAATAAGTTATTGGCTCGAATCTCTTGATTATATTTCAGTGTAGGGTTTGTCGAAGAGAGCTGAATTTGTAATTAGTTCATTTTAATTCCATGGCATGTTGTTGTTCATTGGATTGATAAAAACTATTTCCTCTTGATATTTCAGATTGTGAATCAACAAGTTGAACAGATTGGATGTTAACACCTTTGTTGTGAAATCGAAACAGGATTCTCGCGACTTTTCTACAGTATATTCAGTTGGAAGCATACATAAAAAACAAACTATAAAAAAACACGAGCATGTCTGGTCCAGGATTGATGCGCGCGTTATCGTGTTCCAGTTCCCCGGATACGTCTTTAACGGGTCCGAATGGGAGACTGAACTCACAGGATGACCCAGAACAAGACAGAAAACAAAGACACAGAAGTGCAGATCAAAAATGGAAGTTTTTTCTCGTGATTGTAGGGTTCATGACTATTTCTGTCTTTTGTTTAGCCGCAGCGCTAATATTGACAAGGATCACTGCTGGTAGTGAAGCACAAACCAGGGGCGATTTAATGTGTGCTCCGTGTAAACTGCTAGGTATAAATTTGAATGTGGGGACACATTTGAAGAAGGACGAGAAAAGGAAATCAAAACGAGGCCATCTCAATTCCAGGCATCGCAGAGCCGCCCACCCAGATTCCTCTCAAACGGAGACGATATGTTGTGCGAGTCGTGGAGAAAGTCCCGCTACGTACGCCTCCGTGAGTAATTACAAAAAAAATTCTCCTTCCAATAGTTATTCCGAAGTGTGTATACTACGCTATATCAATATAACACAGATTTCTTTATAATTTCTGAATTGTAAATGTTATAGGTTAAGCCCCAAATGGACCTTTGTTAGAAATTATTCAATTTTCCTGAGCACTCTCTCAAAACTACTGTGTACAAAAAGTACACAAAGTGTGGCAAAAATTACCATACACAACGTGGTGTGTACACTTTATACACTGTTTTGTGGACTTCTTCAAGCAAATTATGCCGAAAGTACAAATCGATGTGTACAAGACTTACACAAAAGTGTGTATAAAAGGTACACACCGTTGTGCATGATAATTTTTGACACACTTTGTGTACTTTTTGTACACAGTAGTTTTGAGAGTGCAGGGCCCTCATCTCACGCCACCCCAATCCAATTCATCTCACTCACCCCACTCCAGCTCATCTCACCCCACTCCAGCTCACCTCACCCCACCTCACCCCACTCCAGCTCACCTCACCCCACTCCAGCTCACCCCATCCCCCTTATCACCCATCATGGCATCTGCACAAGTTCACCTCCATCCTACCTCATCCAACTCACCCCACCCCATCTTCCCTTAAGGATAGCTATCCCCTTAGAGGCAGTTTTTGCACCCCCGTGACAATTTGTCTTCTGTACCGATAAATATACAAGATAACCATAATAAACCATATATTTTATGAAAGCATATATCGTAGGGATTCCACCTATATGATATGTATAACCGACTCTACTAGTGTGTAGCAATTATTCCAATTTAAATTAATTCAAACGAAAACAATAGCGTCCACTTTTCAATTTAAATTTCATGAAAACTGTTGAATTTGTTTCAACTTTGATGGTATACCTTGATAGGAGACAACTTGAACTAGTAAACTTTATCTCATTTTTTTAAAATTTTTGTCTGGTTTTCTTTTTACAGCAATTTTACTGAAATAAATTGAAAAAAACGTACTATTTTACGATCATTTGTCTTTAAAGTTGAATAATTAAAAAACAAAGCCAAACTTACAAAAAGTGAGATAAACTTTACTAGATCACCTTATAAGTAATAAGCATGCCAAATTTCAAAAGCGTAGCATGGATATTTTCCGAGAAATAAACGTTTAAATCTCGGATTTTGTAAAAAAAATGAAAGGCTAGAAATCGGGCAAAATGTGTCCAGCTGAACATCTGAAGAATTAATCCTAATTTATTGCTTGAATTATATTGCCAAATACATTTTTTATCTGTCTTATGGGACCTACTCGAATTCCTATTTATTTTTGCTAACTATTACACGAAGTTTATTCATCAATGTGCTTTAAAATCCAATTTAAACTTTAAAAACTTGTTCAGGTGAGAAATGTTAACACCTTTGCTGATTACTTCACGGCGGGTGTCTGAGTGTCAATTAGCAATACAATAGGCACTCAGACAGCTTTAAATGACTTACAATAGACAGTAGCGTGAAAGGTTAATCTCTTCCCAGCTGGATATCGGACCACCTAAAAAGGCAATGTATTTAATTTTGTCAGTGCCTCAGAAACTAAATTTTTATCCTAATATTGAAGCACTTCTACTTAGAATTTTGATTTCATTTTTTCACCAAATGTTAGACAAAATAGTGAATATTTGAATGAAGAAATAAACCAAAAATGACCAATTTTGACCCTCTAACGGGATAGCTATCCTTAAGCCATCCCACCCTATATGCACATCGCCCCTTTCATCCCATCCAACTCGCCCCTTCCCACCTCACCACATTTCTCACTCCACCCTGCACTCAACTCGAAAGAAAGACCAAAACCCCCTCCCACCTCCACCCAGCTCTGTATATGTGGTGAACTGTTATTTGAATCTCTAAAAGATCGAAATTTAATACTGCATTTTTTTTATACGCAGTTTTTTAGCCAGGGAGCTAAAGAAGAACAGTTTAAGCCTTCAGGTACAGTTCTAAACAATGTTTCTTCCTGAGAAAGTGTAAGAGATACAGTCATATTGTAATTTAAAATACTTTTTTCTGTACCTATGTTTCTGTGAGTCGATATAATAAAGTCATGCGAAGGTCTATTTTGTATTGCAATAGCCTAATTAGTATTTGCTTTGAAAATGGGTCATTTATGGCTATAGGCCTACATTTCTTCATGGTCTACGATACAACTTTCAAAACAGTCGTGGTATCCCTTTGTATTCATTTATATATCGGTCATTTATCGTCTACTTCTGTAACCAGCTTTCACAGGCAGTCGTGTATTCATTTATATATCGGTCATTTGTCGTTTACTTCTGTTGTCAGCTTTCACAGGCAGTCGTGGCCTCCCTTTGTATTCTTTTATATATCGGTCATTTGTCGTTTACTTCTGTTGTCAGCTTTCACATGTCAGGCAGTCGTGGTCTCCCTTTGTATTCATTTATATATCGGTCATTTGTCGTTTACTTCTGTTGTCAGCTTTCACAGGCAGTCGTGGTCTCCCTTTGTATTCTATTATACATCGGTCATTTGTCGTTTACTTCTGTTGTCAGCTTTCGCAGGCAGTCGTGGCCTCCCTTTGTATTCTTTTATATATCAGTCATTTTTGGTCTACTTCTCTATTCAACTTTCAAAAGCAGTCGTGGCCTTCCTCTGTATTCATTTCTATATCGGTCATGTATGGCCTAAGTTTGTATTCAGGGTTAAAAAAGCTAATTAAAATCCAACTTCTGTATTAAACAGGCCAGAGCGGATGCGGACACAGGACGACAGCTGCGCACATGTTCCTAAATACAACCTCTCTAAAAGGTAACTCTATACTACATTGCCGATAAAGAATTCTTCCATCTATTGTTCTGTACCATTCTGTAAGAAAATAAACTTTGAATATTAATATATATTTAAAGGGAGTAAATAGCAATACAAAAATAGGGATTGCATTTTTGGGTCATTTTCATTAAAATTAAACAAGATGTATATATGGTACATGAGATATGTGAAATCTGAGATGATTAAGAAAAACATTTCAAGGGGGGGGGGGGGGAGAATATCGTACGTGTAGTTGTTCAACAAAAACTTGTGTGCCAGAAAACCCTTAAGGAACGTGTCGCTTCAACGCCAGAATGAAGTTTTTGAATTTTCGAATATAAACAAGATTGTTTTCAAACAACACCACAAATATTTTGTGTGTACCATGGCCTAAGTATGCATGCTTCCTCTTGTGGCACAATAATGCACATCTAGAAAAACAGTGCTGACCCATCTTCGTTTCAGTTATGGTGATGAGGCCTGGTCGTCAGCCTTAAAGATGGTTCACTTCATCACTTTTATTGGGTGACACCAATGCAAGTAAATCTTGTTCATCACCTATTAAGGGCGATGACCAAACGATGACCAGACCTCATCATCCTTGAAAGTTGATGGACATGATACCAATTAAAAGTGACTGGAAAAAAACAACAACTTATCACCTTTTTCTTATGATGTCCCCCCCCGCCCCCTCCACTTATGGCAGTGTATCATGACCACATGCATGATAGAATATCCTTTCCATTTGGTTCCATTAGGAAAATTTCTACAATGGACAAAAAATACCGAGAGCACCGGCAACACCGGTCACATCACGGGTCACGTGATCTACCGCAACTCGACTGGCTCTTTGGAAATCATGGAAACCGCAATATATAACGTCTACAGCCAAATCACCTTCCGGTGGATGGCCGCCAACAGCCTGTATTCCATGTTCAGCCACTGCCTTTTCCGAAGGAGCGCCAGCTCAGATGAAGAAGAGATGATCTTCTGTACCCAGACCACAAAGATGAACGTGACAGCAGGACGGGTCATGCAACCAAGTCATTTCCAGGCAGCGATCAGACTGAACATTGGTGACACACTGTTCGTAAAAGTTTCCAATATAACTGCCGTGTTCAGATCTGCCCAAGACAACTATTTCGGCATGTACAAGCTTACTTAAGGTTTTTGGTTAACACCATTGTGAGAGTTTGTACGATAATCTCTCGAATAATTGAATCACAGGAAGTCAAATTTCCCACCTTAAAATCTGGGACGGGTCAAATTTATTAGAACAGGAAGTTGACAAAATGGTTCAAAATCCTGCAGATAAACCATTATTTCTTCATTGTTTCAATGATTTTAGAAAGCGATCAAATTTATTTAAACAGCTGATTGAAATTGTCCCCAAAAAATGGGGGTGATTGGATTTTGATAGGGGGATTGAATTATTAGAGGGATTATCGTAGCCTCCTAAACTGTCGGTGTAACTGGCAGCAGGAAGGTATACAAACCGATACCACGAACATGTACACTACACTGGTTGCCTCTATATACGATACACAGGTATCGGCCGGCATATCGCTTCGCTATCGATGCGGACTGAATTCGAATTCGAATTCTGTTGGTTAATAATTCCGGCAGTCTATCATAGTTAAGATTGCATTCTACTGGGTCATAGTCTGTGGCTGTTTATTCGGACCCAATGTCGACCGATTAATTGTGAAGATGTCGGCCGATACCTGTCAACTGTATGGATACACAGGGGAGACAACCAGTCTAAATGTACACTGACACACGGTTTAACCATCTCACTGCATGGCGTCTGGTCACAAATACGTTTTTCTCGTCGGGCATTGTTGATCGATATTTTCTTTATACTACTACTTACTTTTTATTTCGGCTCACTCCCGCCCCTCCCCCACTCCCACTCAAGCATATATCGCATTTTCGTGAGTGCTTGGAACCTGGATAAGTCTATAGCGTTTATCGCCAGTCATACTGGTCACGCGCCTTGCCTACCTGTTGAGCATCAGGTGTGACTGGGTCACTGGGCATTAAACAAGTACGCAGAAAATAGCTCCAGCTAATACATGTCTACTTAATAATAATAATACACATAATATTAATAGTATGACTAAGGCCTTCTTCACGAACGGGTAGGAACGTTACAAGGACTAGGTGAAAACTCACAGGGCAATCCCCATAGGAAAACTCACAGGGCAATCCCCATGGGAAAACCGTGAATACCAATACAAGCAGATAAGACTATTGACGTATGCGGTACGTAGGCCTAATGCTAGTTCGAGAATTTTTTTATTCGTTTTGTTATCCCGTATAGCGTGAATAAAATCAATATGCTGGTGCGCATGTTATTTCAAGATATTTTTTGTTTCGTGCTGTAAAGCTTTTTTACTATATCTACACGAATCTGTCGTACCCGTGTAACTCAACGAAATATAAAGGCATATCAGGCTGAAATATATTAATCGATTTATAATTAGAGCTCCCTGAAATAACATTTGTTTTATATCATCCCTTTGAGCGCATTTCAATTTATTATCTGACTTTTCGAACTAGGAAATTTTACGTTCATAAAGTTAGA
>JAVTVY010050907.1:0-25586 GCA_036873755.1 Hanleya hanleyi
GGAGACCTGCTAGCTACTCGGCTTGTTAATTTTCCTACGTAGTAGGCTCTCATTTGCAAATTGTCTGGTATTATGAGTGAGTCAGTCAGTCCATCCGAATCCTTTCTCCAGCAAAATAAGGAGAACCGTTGACATTAGAACCTTGATTTTTGGCATGAACGTGCATTATGAGACTGTTACCAGCAAGTTCTGAGGGGACTTAATTTTGATGTAAATTTGACCTACTTAGGCGAACTATGAACCTCGAAATTGGCAAAAATGTGTCCTAATGCCTCCTAAGACAACGGAAATGCGCTTAATTAGGTCAATGTAAGTATGACCTGACCTAATTGGGTCAAAGTCAATGTGACCTACTTTCTGACCCAATTTCTGACCTAATTAGGTGACCATAGAAATTGGTCCAATCCAAACCCAGAAAAGATAATTGGTCAGTCTTAGGTCAAGGTACACACTTAAATCATATCAAACCCTACTCCGTAGGTCCTGTGATGTTACTCGCACTTCCATGTTTAATATAATGTTGCAAGTTTTACATTCAATTTGAAGACCAAAATTGCTCTGACTCAGTGACTGTATTGTTGGTGTACATGTAATTCTGCCACCTGTCAACTAATTGCTCTTTTTAAGGGCTCGATCTTCATTTGGATCCCCAGAAGTTCAAGTTTCAAATATTTCATATGAACCTGTCATGCCTGTAGAGAATAGGTATACAGTGAAACCTGGAAAGGCTGTCATGGGACCAGCTAAAAGTGTCAGTTTTCTCAGCTTTTGTGATGATAGCTGAAGGAAATTTGGGCGAAAGGTTTTACTCGGTTATGACATGATTGAGATATTTCCCAGAGTCCCATCTGTATTCTCGGGTTTCCTGGCACATATTCAGCAGTAATTGTTTGAGGTTATTATCCACTGACCATCCCATGTATATGAAATGAATGTTGTTGGTCATCACAGGCAATTAAGGACATACATTTGCATGGCAGGACATACTTAGGTGTCCCTATGCATGGGCACTGCCACATTGGTTCTAGTGTTACCTAAAGTTGTTAATTGATCTAGCTTTGCCCGCTCTGTATCTTTAGTTTTGATTCTCTGATACCGGTATTCAAGTTATAGGATTCCACTCACCTACATGTATGCTCATATAGTATGTATATGATGATCTAATCACTTTTTTTTTCTTGTGTTCCAGTTCACATCAGTCTAATATAGAAGATACTGGTGTAAAACAAGTGAAGATACCGGAGAAGTGAAGTGCCGTGCCGTACTGACAAACAACACAAAGACACCAACAACTTCATGGAATTGATGTAATCAAACAGCTTGAATCCCTTGCTTGTAATTGGAAGACTAAATGATTTGAAGTGGTGTGCTTTTTCTGATTATTTGTCATACCCACAGTGACTGCATTCACAGTGACACAGTGATATTACACAAATGCAAAGGTTTGTGGATAGCTAATTACCAGCAACCTGATTGACGGAATGTGTCAGAGATTTTCAAGTTCTCCCTCAGTAATATTAGACATCTTGCACTGGAAATATTCCAGCACTTAGACATCACCAAAATGGGCAAATGCATAAAATGCCTGAATGACATATTTTGCACTTTTTAGCCCACCATCACTAGATGGTGGGCTGTTCAAATCGCTTTTCGTCCGTGGTCCGTCGTCCGTCGTCCGTCCTTAAACAATTCTTGTTATCGCGATTTCTCAGGAACTACTGCACGGATCTTTCTGAAATTTGGTACACAGGTTCCCCTTGGGGTCTAGTTGTGCAGATAACTTTTCTGGTCCGATTCGAAAATCCAATATGGCCACAAGGCGGCCATCTTGGCTTTCCCCATGAAACCTTGTTATCGCGATTTCTCAGGAACTACTGCATGGATCTTTCTCAAATTTGGTACACAGGTTCCCCTTGGGGTCTAGTTGTGCAGGATACCTTTTCTGGTCCGATTCGAAAATCCAATATGGCCACAAGGCGGCCATCTTGGATTTACCCATGAAACCTTGTTATCGCGAATTCTCAGGAACTACTGCACGGATGTTTCTGAGATTTGGTACACAGGTTCCCCTTGGGATCTAGTTGTGCAGATACCTTTTCTGGTCCGATTCGAAAATCCAATATGGCCACAAGGCGGCCATCTTGGATTTCCCCATGAAACCTTGTTATCGCGATTTCTCAGGAACTACAGCACGGATCTTTCTCAAATTTGGTACACAGGTTCCCCGTGGGGTCTAGTTGTGCAGATACCTTTTCTGGTCCGATTCGAAAATCCAATACGGCCACAAGGCGGCCATCTTGGATTTCTCCATGAAACCTTGTTATCCCGATTTCTCAGGAACTACTGCACGGATCTTTCTGAAATTTGGTACACAGGTTCCCCTTGGGATCTAGTTGTGCAGATGACTTTTCTGGTCCAATTCGAAAATCCAATATGGCCACAAGGCGGCCATTTTGGATTTTCCCATGAAACCTTGTTATCGCGATTTCTCAGGAACTACTGCACGGATCTTTCTGAAATTGGTACACAGGCTCCCCATGGGGTCTAGTTGTGCAGATACATTTTCTGGTTCGATTCGAACACAGGGCGGCCATCTTGGATTTCCCCATGAAACCTTGTTATCGCGATTTCTCAGGAACTACTTCACAGATGTATCTGAGATTTGGTACACAGGTTCCCCTTGGGGTCTAGTTGTGCAGATACCTTTTCTGGTCCCATTCGAAAATCCAATATGGCCACAAGGCGGCCATCTTGGATTTCCCCATGAAACCGTGTTATCGCGATTTCTCAAGAACTACAGCACGGATCTTTCTCAAATTTGGTACACAGGTTCCCCGTGGGGTCTAGTTGTGCAGATACCTTTTCTGGTCCGATTCGAAAATCCAATATGGCCACAAGGTGGCCATCTTGGATTTCCCCATGAAACCTTGTTATTGCGATTTCTCAGGAACTACTGCACGGATCTTTCTGAAATTTGGTACACAGGTTCCCATTGGGGTCTAGTTGTGCAGATACCTTTTTCTGGTCATCTTGGATTTCCCTATGAAACCTTGTTATCGCGATTTCTCAGGAACTGCTGGATGGATCTTTCCCAAATTCGGTACACAGGTTCCCGTTCGGGTCTAGTTGTGCAAGATACCTTTTCTGGTTCGATTCGAAAATCCAATATGGCCACCAGGCAGCCATCTTGGATTTCCCTCTGAAACCTTGTTTTCGCGTTTTCTCAGGAACTACTTTATGAATTTTTCTCAAATTTGGTACAGAGGTTCCCCTTGGGGTCTAGTTGTGCAAGATACCTTTTTCTGGTCCAATTCGAAAATCCAATATGGCCACAAGGCAGCCATCTTGGATTTTTCCATGAAACTGTGTTATCGCGATTTCTCAGGAAGTACTGCATGGATCTTTCCCAAATTCGGAACACATGTTCCCCTTGGGGTCTAGCTGTGCAAGATACCTTTTCTGGTCCGATACGAAAATCCAATATGACCACAAGGCGGCCATCTTGGATTTTCCCATGAAACCTTGTTATCACGATTTCTCAGGAAGTACTGCATGGATCTTTGTCAAATTTGGTACACAGCTTCCCCTTGTGGCCCAGTTGTGCAAGATACCTTTTCAGGTCTGATTCGAAAATCCAATATGGCCACAAGGCGGCCATTTTTGATTTCCCCATGAAACCTTGTTATCGCGATTTCTAATGAACTACTGCATGGATCTTTCTCAAATTTGGTACACATGTTCCCCTTGGAGTCTCGTTGTGCAAGATACCTTTTCTGGCCAGATTCGAAAATCCAATATGGCCACAAGGCGACCATCTTGGATTTCCCCATGAAACCTTGTTATCGCGATTTCTCAGGAACTACTGCATGGATCTTTCCCAAATTCGGTACACAGGTTCCCCTTGGGATCTAGTTTTGCAAGATACTTTTTCTGGTCTGATTCGAAAATCCAAAATGGCCACCAAGCAGCCATCTTGGATTTCCCCATACAACTTTGTTATTGTGATTTCTCAGGAAGTACTGCATGTATCTTTCTCAAATTTGGTACATAGGTTTCCCTTGGGGTCTAGTTGTGCAAAATACCGTTTTCGGTCTGATTCGAAAATCCAATATGGCCACCAGGCGCCCATCTTGGATTTCCCATAAAACTTTATCGTGATTTCTCAAGAAGTACAGCATGGATCTTCCTCAAATTTGGTACACAGTTTCCCCTTGTGGTCCAGTTGGTTCGATTCGAAAATCTGATATGGCCGCCAGGTGACCATTTTGAATTTTCCCTTGAAACATTGTTATCGTCAATTCTCAGGAACTACTTCATGGATTCTTTCTGAAATTTGGTACACAGGTCCCACATGTGGCCTAGTTGTGCAAGATGCCTTTTTTGGTCCGATTCGAAAATCCAAGTTACGCTTAAAATTACATGTAATACGGTATTCCCGAGTTGTGATGTTGCATCACACGAGTCGGCGGGTCAAACAGTGGGACATATTCTATATAGTGACTATAGAGAATATCCATATCACCTTCCATATCAAGGAGTTCAAATAATTCGGAATTAAAATGTATTTCTTCAAATTTTAAATCAGTTTTCTTAGTCCAGTGAACTGTTTCGTCTGCCGGGTCGGCTACATGAAGGGACGTCACTCTTGTGACACAACGTTACAACTCGACAACTTTAGACTACTGCGTGTTTCGATCCCAGGGAGATATCAGGATTCAGACACTTTCGAAGTTTCAACATTACTGCGGGGATCCCTTCAGTATGAAGTATTATACCATGTTACTATTTTCGAGCATGGTACCTTAAAAGAGATATCTCAAACTAGCCCAGTAAACAGAACAGAATTAGCATTCGTTCCTAATTATAAAATCTTAAGTATGTTTCATAGCTCATGCCAAAGGGTCAAAGACATTTGTCTTCGCTTCCAGTACCCAATGACACATGCAAAAAAAAACATTCACTTTCAGACTAACGTTGCTCTTTTCTCTTGTACTATTACAACTGACATGAGTACAGTTTCTAGAAATCTTGAAACTTCTTAAACTTAAAAAGATGATATCATGGTGTTTTCCAGTGTCCCTTTTTCGATCTTTTTCGCTCAGATTCGAAATTCTGTAAACAAAATTACAAATCAATCGTTTGTTCTTAGTAACAATGGACAAAAAGATCCTCTTGTCATTAGCATACAATTATCGGACAATGGTGGGCGCCAAGATCCTTCAGGATCTCTCGTTTAAACTCCGGATCTCTGCAACTGTTTGCAGTACATGTATTTATATGTGATACATGACATTTTAACCAGAATTCTGATCATTTTTCCCTTCCAAGAATGACCTTACCCTAACCTAACCTTTGATCAATAACCAAATATGATTATCAACCAATACTATGTCAACATCTTACATCTCACTGTTTTCATTCAAAAGCATTACCTTCTGAATACATGTATATCAATTTTACTGTGAATAAATAATACAATATTGCCACTATTATCTGGTCTTCAAATTGGTGATTGAATTGCATAGTGGAATTTTCCATGACAACATGATTCCCACTTTGTTGAAAGATCCTCGAATAAGATTTGCCTTGAATTTAAGCAAAAAATCTCAAATTTCACTCAGCCGCATTATTGAGTATTGTAGGAGTATGATGTAGCTTGATCATTATTGTTTTCAATGGAACTTTTGATTTTAATGTGGAAATGGTACCATGATGATCATCTTACGGGGTTCGCAAGAAACATTGATTGCCTTATGCAAATACCTAAATTCGCTAACGGATCATGTACAGATGTACTTGCCCATGGAAGATTTCTATTTGAAGTCTATTTAAAACATGTGATGTGAGCTCTACAGTAGTTCTTCTTGACCTGCAAAAAAGTTGTAATGTACAGTATTAATATTGTACATGTATAATACATGTGCTGTACATATAATAACCTTCATATTTCTCCAACCCTTATACCAGCTTCTATTTTAATTCTGACTAACTTGACTATTATCAATATTTGTTTTGAAGCAATACCATTAAAGTTTTAGCAGGTTGGGAAACAAGTTCATGTGGAAATGGTTATCATCACTGATGATAATGGTAGAAACATGGACTAGAGTGTTTTTGTATTATTTTTTTTTTACATCACATGTCATGTATCATGATACCCATTGTCGGAATACTTTACAGAGATAAAAATCATTTCAATAAACTACGTTTTACGAATGATTCACCATGACAGTAATCTGATAAAGCTGCTACACCAACAATCCATTATCCTGAGTGTTCTCACATATATACTGACAAAGTGGCTGCCCATTGGCTTTTTACCAGTTTGTGTAAATCATAATTGAACCATACATTTCACTATTGTAAAGGTAAAAAGATGAACGTTATCATTTGAATGCCTTTTTCACAAATCTTACAGAAAATTTACATTTTACAAAATTGTGTGCATGGTGAGCTGACATTTTTTTCTGCCTAACTATATAGAATTGTGTTTAATTTCAGCGTGTTTTCAATATGGATACATCAAGATTTTTGAACTTTTGCATTTCAGTTATTCATGAAGTTTCAAGGACATCTTCAGTTATCTTGAGATATGTGTTCAGATGTCTTAAGATGTCTTGAGATTATTATGTCTTAAGACTGCTGCCACGATGTCTTAAGACATCTTATGGCATGCATCAAGATGAATTGAGACATGCACTAAGATATCTTAAGACGTCTTAATACATATTTTACAGTGTCTTGAGACATGCACTAAGATGTCTTGAGACATATTTTACAGTGTCTTGAGACATGCACTGAGATGTCTTGAGACGTCTTGAGACATATTTCACAGTGTCTTGAGACACAAACTAAGATGTCTTAAGATGTCTTGAGACATATTTTACAGTGTCTTGAGACATGCACTAAGATGTCTTAAGACATCTTGAGACACATTTTACAGTGTCTTGAGACATGCACTAAGATGTCTTGAGACATATTTTTACAGTGTCTTGAGATGTCTCAAGACAATATGCTCTAGTGTCTTGAAGTGTCTTCAATTTTCAAGACATGTCTTTAAGACGCGTCTATAGACACGTCTTCAATTTCTAAGACATCTCAAGACGTCTCAAGATGTCTTCACATCCATGTCTTGAGATGTCTTGAGACATGTCTAAAGACGTCTCAAGACATGGTGATGTCTGGGTATGATGCGAGAAAGGCAAAAATGGTACTTTGACGTTTTTTGTTTGTTTTTGTTTTGTTTTTGCCGCTCTCAATAAATGAATCATTACGGTCAACAGGATGGCATCTTGGGAAGGAAAACAAACTGTCCATCGATGTGTAGAATACCTCGATAGCTTACTCACAGCCGATATTTAATACTGGGATTATTCATCTGTAAAAGAATCCAGATATTTTCCCATCTACTTGACAATCAGACAGGAAACAAGCTGGTGGTGAAAGACCCGAAGACAGTTTCAGTCCCGAGTGAATTTAGGTGGAATATTTTATTACTCATTTCTTTTTATTAATATATACAGTTTATGCGAGTATCCCAAGTGTGCTAGGGTCAATGTTAAAAGAGTTACAAACATGATATAATCAATGCAATAATGGATTATGTCCCAAAATAAACGCCTAACCACACATAGAAGATTGTCGTCCATTTTTTCATAGAGCACCTATTCGTGTAGGAGGAAATTCCGTAATACATATGAAAACACGGTGACCGAGGAAAAACCCTTGCCTTGGAACACCCCCAACAATCAACAATCATTCCCCAAAATCAATGGGCGACAATCAAGAACAGATTATCCTTGCTTGGCCAACAAGTCTGCCATCAGTCTTGAATAATACGCATACACAATGAGAATGATGGGAATGTGATGTAAAAGAGCGAGTCATGCCGCTTGGAATAAAGTCACTAAACTGCAACCACAAGGGCGTTTGATACTCAAGTCATCATTTCTTTTTTATAACCCAGTCTTTCCCCATTTTCATGTTGTGGACTGGTACTAATTTTGGGGTATACCTTCCCTATGGTACCACAATGTATTTTAAGGTCAAATGTTCAAAGGTCACTGCAACTAACCACCCCCAGATCAGAGTTGTGGAATGTGATAAACTTTCAGATGTACTTCAAACTCGTGGCAAACTATAAACATCATGTTTCAGGGCTTGTCTGTCTGTGATTCTGTCTATTAACATTTGTGTTTCATGTGATAGCTCGAGTTCTAGGTGGTGGATTGTGCCCAAATTTCGATAATAAGGACATGAAACGCTGTTAATTCTGAGACCGAAAGGGCGAGGATAACTGTCCCGAACAAAGCAATGCTGTATTTCGCGGGATCTTGATTTTTGTACCCTAAAATCATACATAGATCAGCAAGTCAGTATCAAACTTCACGCGATGGTCATTTCAGGTGTATGAATAACATAGCTGGAATTAGTGCACCAACCTCCACCTCCCTATTTGACCACACTTCTCTTTGTAGACTGCCCGCCATGTATAGTTCCAATCAGATACCGAAATACATGCTTACCCAATAGTACGCATTTCGAGAGATACCGGAGTTGGAGTGTCAACGACACATCTCTTGACTGGGATGGTGCAGAGAATCAACAGGGCATATATATCAATGGAAACGATTCTGAGGTTGCACAAGGATCTCCGGCAGTTGAAACGTCCGATAACTCAACAGACGAAGGATATATTCCCCTGAACAGGTGAGTTTCATTGATAGGGTGTGTTGACCAAAATGTTCCTATCCAATGGCAAGTATTGGGACAGGTTTCATTACTAGACACTGCTATTAACCTGGGCCTGTCCAGGCGGGCCTGGAGGGGGGAGGGGGAGGGGGTGGAGAAATGGCATATTTATTTTTCTTATCCCTTGAGCTAGGGGGCTGAAACTTACCACACTATGCCATTGGGTCCAGCTCTACCAGAAAATGTAAAAAATCCAAGCTGGCCGATTTGATGACGTCACAGTGACGTCAGATTTTCCGAATTGTTTATTTATGCAATTTGTCCGCAAAAACTGCATGATAAATTAGTAAATATTAATGTGATGTGAAATAAAATAGTTTTTGCCCATTATTCATCGAGGAAAAGCAGAAATTTTGAAGAAATATGACAAAAACAACACTTTTCGGGTACCCAACGTGGTCCCCATCTTGAATTTACTTATGATGCTCTGCTCGAGGGGTTAGGCAAATAGGCTCAAAATAACCCCAATATGATAAACTATAAAGTCACGGAGTTTCAGCTCTCCATTTTTTGTCGTTCCGGAGATAGCGTAGAAAGTTTGGTTAAATAACTCAAATTAGCTCTGGTGAACTTTTTCCCAAACCATTGTCTATGTTGGGGAAAGCACCCGATGACTCCTATTTGTTGACACCGTTTACATGAAGCAATGGTGTAGTGAGAATAGATTTTCCTATTGTCTTATCAGTTTAGACAATAATTGGATATGAACGGTTATAAAGCAGGAGAGACCACTGTGTGTCAGGAGTAATCTTCCTTGATACTAGAATAGAGGGTGCTTATTGCTCAACAGCCAATGAGAGTAGCTCGCGGGCTGTGTGAAGAAGACAGACGAGATACAAACTTGGTTTGGAATAGACGTTGAGGGAGGAGACCTACTTTCCCAGGGAATAATCACCAGGCAGGCTTCCTGTTGTACTGGCTCAAGCCATATAAATTAGTGTCAGAAGTCAAAGTGCCCAGCGTAAATTTGGGCTGCATGGCGAACTAACTTTAGTGCCAGTACTGGCGGCCGTTTTGAGAAATATTTGCACGTGAAATTTGCTGATGGAATAATACTTTAGTCCTGACAAATTTATTTGACTTTTCACTACGGTTGGGTCGGCATAAACTGGAAGTGTAATTTCTTTATAAAATAGGTTTTGTGAAAATTAAAGCTTCCAGAGAATTTCTGAAGTAATTTTCTCGTCTCACGCAGGCAGGCGCCATTTTAGAAAAGAGAGTTGGCGGTCTCTCCGGATGAGAATGTTGGCGGGCTCTGCGCAATGTTGAGTTTAGTTTTGCTATCATTGCCACGTGAATTAAGTCAAAAATATTCCAGTATTCCGGGAGCCCCTATTTATCGCGAGTGAGGCAGCCTTGTTTTGCAAAACACTCGTTTCCTAGTTTGGTGAGATCGCGCGTTCCTTTTGGACAATTTGTGCCTTTGATGACACACTGTGTGTTGTGTTGTTTTGTTCATGGGAAGAGCATTTCCCCAGATAATTTTGTAACACATAATTTGGTACTCACAGGGATTTAGATATCCCAAATTTGGGCACACCTCCTATTAGGGGTGGCAATTTTTTTTAGGATGGGACATACCCCTGGAGGATGAGCAATCAAGAATCATCCCTGGTAGAAGTGCCTCTGAGAAGGGATTTCTTCACCAATTTGCAAAACCCAGTATGAGGCAACACCAACTTTATTTTGCGTTTCATGGGCCCACCGACATTAAAAAATCGAATAAAAATAAAATTTCAAATTGTCGCTTTTATATTTCCCATGAAAGTTTGAACATAAAGATTTTAACCCCCCATTTTCATTCCTGATTGTATGAATTAGGCTGTTGTATTCTATCTGAAACAATGCCAGCAAATGAAAATGCCAAACAACAAAATATAAATACCTTTCACTACAATTTTTCACTGTAAGACAGCGAATTGTTGTTGTTGTAAAATGCTGCTAATATTACTTAGACAATAACGACATTCAATGTAAATCAGGAACCTTCACTGGCTGTGTGATCTATCACTCTGTCATGGTACCCATATTTCGACAGTATGTCAGAGCTTGGAAATGGAGGGTGTTTCAACAGCTCAGCCGATACAGCATGGTTAAGTTACTGTGGAAGCATGAGGCTGTTGGAACACATGCACAATTCGCTAGATTGTTCTGGAAGACAACCACAGCCACAACAAAATGATGATAATGTTAGATTTGGAATGTATGTTGGCAGTTAACATGTGACTTAACATAAAGTTTTTGACCTTGAGAAAATAGGTCACCGTTAGTCATATTCAAAGACTTCAGAACCATCATCAGTTGCATATGTGGTATCAATTTAGAATGCCTAGCTATATTTCATGGTATATCATAATATAAAGTATATAACCTAGAGAAAATAGGCTCTGTCAGTCAACTGGTATAGGCTTCTAGTCAGTCACCAATTGCACAGGTATGATGAATTTGGAGAGCCCATCTTCACTCCATTAAAAATTATTGCTAATGCTAAATTTGACCTCGATAAAACAGGTGAAGGTCAGTCAATTTCATTAATTAAGCTTCTGATCCATCACCAGCTACATATGTGGTATGATAAGAAAGATATGCAGACAGAGAGACAGAGAAAGAGACAGACAGATGACACGGAAAATTCAGTTCACTTCGGGGCATCATTACATATCATCTTCAAAGTCTAAATATTCTGTCAAAATGCACCTGAACACACCATTTTACTTCAATTATAGAGAGGAAAAGGAACTCCAAGTAGGGATGACAATTTTATTCTGTATATTTTGCTATTAGTTCTAGCATATTAAGCAGTGAACAAAGTTACAAACAGCTCCATACGCACAGTAAATATACATGGCATAATGTGTTCTTAGCCAATACGCATTTATGAATAGGCAAGCCAGCAAATTATGTCTGTCCCGTTGGACGGATATTAAATTAAAATAAAAAATCTTAAGCGATAAACTGACAGTGACCTGCAAATGGTGTGATTCAGGTGTTAAAAAAGAATGTATAAGGAGATATAAATCAAGCATTATGTTGATGGGCTGCAAAATCAGTATGAGAGGTGGCCCTTCAATTTTAATAATAAAAAAAAACTTTCAGTCCTTTGAAATCCTTTGTCTGTCTGACAATAATAAATTTCATGAACAGATGAAATGCCAATAAATTGTGCTATATAAGTTTACTGTCTATAGTGCCACCCAATGATGAACAATATCACGAACCTACATGATGAACACAGTTGCCTGGCCTGTAGGATATTGGATGGTCGATGTCTACGTATAATTATTTCCAATAAATTATGAAAATTAATAAATATAAAAAAAAATATTTTAAATCGATTTTTTTTTAAAATATTTGTTCTACGTGTATTTCTCTTTCATCTTTGGCTCAATTAAAGTCATTTCCTATAATGTCAAGCCGAGTTACTACAGTTTTTAATTATCTACCATACCCTGCCCTCTATGACATAGAATAAAAGAGCTATGTCATAGAGGGACCAAATGTCACGAAAACAAGCGGGTGAAATCTAAAGCCCTAGGGAGATGGCACAAAAGAGTTCAATGGAAAAAAACTTTAGTCATGATAATGGTTATGAAGGTTTTGACGTTAAATCAGGTAAATGAGATTTTTCATTTAAATGGCAGTTTGGTTCACACCGAAAGGGAATTATCATGTCGGCAATCCTATATTTATGCTTGGCAACCTAGAATAGAGCAGTTTTTAAATATTTCTCCAAGCGAATTGGTAAATTTTCATTTCACAAAAAAGTTGCCTTTATAGTTATACCAGCTACACCAAAACCTTCTCAGCACATTGACTATCCATCAAGACCATTGTAATAATATTTCAAAGAAATCAGACAAGCCGTTTAGACGAAATCGTCAGAGAAAGGTTTACCTATGCTCTGACTACAGCGCCACCTAGTGGTGAGCAGCGGGTATCGAAACACAACAAGACAAATTTCCCAGGCCTAAGGAGATAGCACACATTTGAAGTCTGACCCGAAAATATTTAACAGTTTCAGAGATATTCACGTTTAAAGTCGCGGCGGCGGATTCGTTTCTCATGAAAACGAAGAGCATCCACTTTGTGAAAATGCTCTAAATATTCCGGAATAAAATTGATTAGAGTTGTACAACTGCATATGTTGGTTACAGAGCCAGTATAGCGGATATACTTCCGGGTATACTGGGTGCTTCAACATTGCACCTTAGAGTTTTGTAAGATTTCAGGGAATTTTGATGTATTTATTTTTCAGTGATAGTGTCTGGTTGAGGCTAGGCAGATTGGATGAGTGTTTATATACAAGCAATATTTGAATGGTTGGTCTTTTGTTCGTTTGTTGTGTTTTGTGTACCGATATCGTCTGAGTGCCCGTTCGTGAATTTGTGTGTTTTGTTCATGTCCCCGTCTCATTATAATTCCATTATTCATGTGAAATCATCATATGGATTAAGATTACTGATCATTGGTACGGATTTGATATTTTTGGAACATCATGATGTCTGGCCGGCATCATTTCAAACTGTAGACCACATCTCTCTTGCAGGACACTAGCCTATGTTTATGTATACTATGATTAGTGTTTTTTTGTGCTAATACTGTTATAATGCTGAATATTGAAAGGCGGCATAGACACTTCTATCACCGATTGGTGGTCATGTCAATTTTTTGCGGGGGGGGGGGGGGGGGGATTTTTGGTGGAAATTTGGTGCCGCGAAGGCGGGGTGACCGAGTGGTTATTCGCTTTCGCGACTTTAGCATACAGAGTGAGTGATTGAGTTTACAGACATAGCGGTGCTGCCCGATTTTGTGACGTGGAATTGTCAATCGCGGTTTCTCAACGACAAATTTGCTTATTAAAATTGAAGTCAAGAATTAAATGTGTGTATAAATCTGTGTATGTCTGTGCAGCCTCATTTACTTTTGCACTGTCAATTTCTGTCTGTCTGCCTTGTTGAAATTTATAGCCAAGGTATGTATTGTACATTTTCGCTGGCCTGGCTGACTGCAAAATTTAACAATACTTTGAGTTAGCGTTTCTGGGTCACGAATAGCATTGGCCTATCAATTGGTTAGTTTGTTTGTGAATTTGATTAACATATACATTACAAATGTACAGCATATATGCTAGAGATAAATTAATTGATTTGGCTCTAGGTTGAGTTATTCAAGCTATTACTTCGTGACTATTGCGTGGGGTATTAGTAGGTGCTTACGGTGAATGTGGGTGAGGTGTATTCTCATACGACTGTAATTTTTGCTATACATGGCCCAGAACATTCAAACTGGTGTTTCAATAAATTTGCTAACAGTTATATTTGAAATTTGACATAATTCATCATTAGGCTTACCTGGTCTTTAGCTTTGCGCCGATTATTATTGACTCCGCGTGTGATCCATAATTATACGAAAATATGGAGAACGATCAGTTACAAGCATTGGAGGGGATTCGGAACGTAAAGGCTGAAGCGATTGTCAAATGCCAGTTTGCAGGAGGAGCTATCGGGCACAGAGATTTTATGTAAACTAAACAAGTTGTGGCCCCAATACAGGCTTCCAGTATTTCGAAGACTGATTTGGCATGTAGTTCAGAGTTTCTGTCATGATGGATACGCGAGAACAGACGAATGCTTTGGAGCTGAAGCTCCGAATTCGGGGAATAAGGATTGAGGAGGGCACATTAATATAGGATTAATATTAAATGATCTTTCAAATACGTATTTAACGATTCTATTCAATTTAATAAGGTATTCCAGAACACGTGCTTTTGATTCATCGTATTTGAATGTTCCGTTTAGTAGAACCGTTTTACATCAAAATTCTTTTAGTGTATCTGGAACTAAAATCTGGGATGGTTTACCCTTAGCTATTAGAACTGGTGCCACTTTACGGTCTTTACGGTTAAGCCACATTGTGCCAAGAACTTCGTCATAGTCATACTATCTTGCTTGAAATTATTACTTATACTGCATCGTTTTATGCTGTAAATATTATTGTTCTCTTTGTTTTAACCCTGTACAAGTTTCCACTTCAGGATACATTTAATCAATGGAATCTGTATTTAACACTCCCCCATATCGATACGATGGGTTTTATATTCACATTCCTTAATAATTTGTATCGCTCGATCTTAAATCCTCAGAATCTTTTGTATTTCTCCAGATGCAACAGAAGTGTATTGTTGACCAATAAGCAATAAGAGAATCAACGTAATATACAATATAAATTTGGGCTCTCTAGATACCAGGGTGATATCTGTTTCAGAATTCCAATATTTGCGTTAAATTTGTTAACGTTGGTGTTCTATAACATTCAATTGTGACAAAGGGCGTCGGCAAATATGAGTGCCAACAAAGTTTCGCGGAACGGGTTGCCATTGATTGTAGGCAAGAGAGAAAGGCTCACCAGAGCGAGCAACAGATGTATTAGCAGTTACTTTAGTCGTCCTCAGTTGAAAGGAAGCATAGCTGAAACACACTGTATAAGTATTTGCTGGGTTCTTCAAAATGAGCGTAAGAGAGGCATGGAGAATCATTTATTTTATTCCAATTTTATTCCAGTTCTGATATCGGTTATTCCATATACTATTATACTAGTCTGTCCATTTTAATTAGTCGTCTACTTTGAAGCTTGCTAAAAATCAGTAGTTAACTCTGCATAAATATTCTTTTCTGCATGTAGAACAAACTAAACTCTACAAAATGACCACCATTGCTCCTTGATTTCCATACTATATCACGCTTGAAATAACATCTCTCCATATAAAACTCCAGTGCGGTTGTTTCATGTACTGAGCCTCAATTGCATAGGGAGATGCTATAATATATTCGTGTTTACTAGCACAAAGGTCAGCAATGCCGTGTTCGGTCCTAGAGGTGTGTGCGATTTATCATTCGGCAATTTCACTGGACTTGGGATATAAGCGACAGTAGACTCAAACGGACCGCCTGTTATTACCTAATACGGAATCAATGACCTTTATTACCAGTGATCGTGAATATATTATGACGTATCCATATGTAATCGAGACCAGGCACATGAAACAAACGTACTGGAGTTTATATGGAGAGAATTACAAAGTTATTTCGAGCATGATATATTGTCGCTATCACGAAGAAATGGTCGCCATTGTGCAGAGTTCGGCTTGTTCTACGCGCTGCAGAAAATAAAATTCATGCAGAATTAACTATTGATTTTTGATAAGATACAAAGTAGGCGACTAATTAAAATGGACAGACTATAGTCTATCACATGCATTGTCTCTTTATCGTATCGCACCGAAACAGTTGCCGCCTTACCTAAATAATTTCCATCGGTGTCGGTGCATCGGTGAGTGTGTATTTATTATCACCAATGGAGGGTTTCGAGGTTTGAATGATGTAGTTATGGTAGGCAAAATACTATATCATTGTTTCTTGTCGCACTTTGGTCAAAATAAAACAGTATTACTCGCATATCGACACCTAAATTCGAAACAAACACAGGGTGAAAAATACGAGATTTCATAATAGAAACAAGGGAAATAATACCTGATTAGTATCACAAGACAAATGCACCGGTAATGATCTGCTAGGATGTTACTGGACTTGTGCAATTGATCCCGTGTGTGTATCTATGAATGTGACTATTTTTTATATGTTATTCGAGAAGCTATTTGATAGTACAGTTAATCGCAAGTTAATTAATGTGAAGGACACGATCTCCTGCTGCTGAAATTATTTCCGACCTGAATCAATGCGTGAGTTACCCTATATCTGTTCATCAGACCTACGTGATAGCTTCAACAAGATAAAGGTAATCATGCATTTGATATTCTTTCAGGTATGGGACCAATCAGTGGATGTGGGACGTATTTATGGATTGTGATAGCACAGAAGATGGTTGGTTTGAATTCAAAGCATTTTGGGGAACCACCGTATGGGAGCCAATTAATACGGCTCAGGGATCATGCACAGGTAGCGCGGGAGGTACAGCGCCATACGTGGCAGATAATAATAACCACATGGGTAGATGCGGAAGAGTAAATGTTTTCACTTTTGGACAAAATTCCTGCCTTATAGATGAGTTCCCTTGACAGTCCGACAAACTAGGCAAAGTAGAATCATAAGCATACAACGTGTTACCTGCTCTACGATAAAAACTTCAAAGGGATTCGCATTACAGACCTTAGAAGGTTCTTAGTAATCTTAGTAGATTCGATAGCTTTCGTTCGTTCGTTAATTCAAGTATTTTTCCCGCTTCATCATCTCACTATAATTTACGAACCCATGTCCGTTTTTGCTTGTTTGTCTGTGCGCTGGTGTCCAACGAACAACCACGCGCTTGGTTGAAATACTACGAAACTTCGTTCTGACAATATAAGAGCCAATGAGGGTAAGAATCGGTCAAAATTTATCGGCGGATGGGGAGCGGTGCATTGACAAACTTCAGCTCAAGAAAAGTGTTAATCCCCCTCCCCCCCCCTCCTTAGTCATCGAACCGCTTCTCAGCGTCTTCAAACAAGTCTGACGCCCCGTCACTGATGTATTCACAATAAGTCAACACCTCTCACAACTGAGAAGCGAATTACAAATCCTCTGCATCATTGCCAAGCATGACATAGCCACACACGAACACAGACAAGTCAATACATTTATTATTCATATATTTAGATGGTATATATGATTTGAGCAACAGGAGTCTTCAGGTGCACTAGCCCTACACTCTAAAAAAGAAGTTAGACGTTGTAATATGTTTCACTGGCGTTGCCATTTCACTATAACAACCCGAATAAATGTTTGAAACATCAAAGCTGAAACAGGTACATGAACAACCGAGTCGCAAAGGTGACATGTCTCAAGAAACGCAGGTTAAAAGACGGATAGTGCTGTAGAAGGCATGAAATTAGACACAGTCTGTCTTCACAAATAGTGTAACGCGCAACCCTCGTGTCACCCAGTGTATCTCACTGGTGCAAGGCTTCTCTCCGGAGGCGAAAATGAGAGTAGGGTAGAACATCACATCAGAGTTTGGTACTCTGTAAACCATGAATCGGGTTCGAATGAGACAGTAATATACTAGACATGCAAAACACAAACAGACTCAAAGATAACGGAGATTGTGATTCAGGTGAAATATAACATGAACAATTTTATTCATCAATGTACAAATGTTGTATATGGGTATAAGTATATGGTAATATGTACTGTAGGTTCAGTTTACATATACACCGTGATTAGATGATCAGGTCAGAATCAGTTCAGCTTGTGCCAAATCCGGCACCGGTTCAGTTTGTGCCAAATCCGGCACTGCATGTTTTGATTGATTCAGTTTGTGCCAAATCCGGCACAGCAGAGCTGGCATGGTACTTATTATCAAGTGTCAAAATTATATAATATGGTGCTCCGAAAATGGTGCAAATCTCATCACTGGACTAGGTGCAGGTTGCATAATTTAGACTTGCTCCGAAAACGGTGCAGCTTGCCGAATTCAAGCTTGCTCCGAATACGGTGCAGCTCGCGGAGATGTTTTACTACACAGAGTTTGCACCAGATCTGGCACACTCCGAAATAGTAGACCTCTAAAACTTCCCTATGTGGTGAAACGTCTACATAAATTGCCAAAATATTTGGAGAAGATATCTGAATTCAACTCCAAGCTTTAGTTTCATATATAATTTAGTAATTTATTCTCAAGCACTAACGCCAATTCTTTCCCAGGGTCGTCGCATAATTTCACGACATCGGGAGCAATGTGCGTGATGACGCAATACAGAAATCCCGACCTGTTTACATGCTAATAAGATCACATGACCGTGCCATAACAAGTGAATGACAACTGCACCATGCTACAATATTATTAGCTGTAACTCACCAGTGGTGGGTATTCCATCATGCCTTGTGCCATATCCGGCGTAACACTTTCGAGAATAAATTCAGCAATTTAGTTTTCGGCCAAAACCTCTCCAAAAACACATCCAAACTTTAGAAGAATATGTTGGAGATCTCTTGTCCACTGAAAATGCGCGTATTTATAGTTTTCTGACCTGACCTCTGACCTCGTCTAGTTAACCAATCAAATAACACGGTAAGTGGCGCAAACACGCCCCTAAGGTAGATTGACAGGGAAACCCCCGCTCTGCAGAAAACAGCATGGCAGAAAGCGGAAGATTTCAACCGTCAACGAGACGTTCCATGGCCCAAAACAGTGCACTCTTATCTTATAAACAACGCACAGTATCTTCAGGGATGTTTTAGTGGTACATAGATGTTTGAGACGTAAGAATAATGTACCAAAGAAGGGACAAAATATACTAGTCAGCTTCCGAGATCGTCGAAGAAGGTGAGCAAATAACAACAACAACATCCTCAAGTTTTTGACAGGTGCACGAAATATACGACCTAAAACGTCTCCAATATCGCGTAAAGACACAACAGGTTTGCATGAATATATGCCTCAAGATTAAATAAGGCCTGGGCCGCTACATTGCCCCCACCTCTGTAAAATTTGGTCCCCAAATCTGGCAGTCATGCAAACAAGTTGATCATATGATATACCACCAGTAGAAATTTCAATATCCTGGACTGGTACATTGCAATGATGCAATGCAAGAATATAACGCAGAGAGTTCATTAGAACAAGATAAAATCTCTATCTATTAAATATATATGTCCCAGCCGGGTTAGCATATATGTAAGAGATAAATATATAAACCAACAGGAATGAACTTTCGAACAATTATCTTGGTGTAATAGTGGAACTTTCGAAAACTGTCAGGTAGGAGTAATCTCCCATGGACCAACTTCTTGAATGAACCAAAACTGTATAACTGTATAACACTCGAACTTCATACATGTACTTATTTTGTATAATGAGTCGGCTTGAATACTTGTACTTTTGTGGGCATATTAACCGTACAAGATAAGTTCAGTTGAATTAATTACAGACATAAGGTCTTATAGAATATATATATATTTCACAAGAATTCACATCAGGCATAGTATATACATTAACACACGGATCTCGCATTGAACCTGAATGAATGAAATTTAAAATATATCACACGTATAAGTAACCTGAGCAAATGCATGAATTATTTGGCACATTTACTAGATTTAGAATAAAAATAATCAATTTTTGTTATACATGTGGACTAGGATTCTGCTCAGCAGTCTTATTACAGTTATACATATATACAATCTCTTTTATAATATAATACAAGAAAGTACTGACCTAGATATTGATATGTGATTCAGACCTAAACTGAATACATAATTTACAAGTTGAAATCCTTTCCCAACCCCAATATCCTACTGTGACAAAAAAACTACAAAAATCAGGTAACCTCTCCCCCAGTGGGTCCGAAATATCCCCCAAATTTAGGATTCATTCAAAAATGCTAATTTACGGTTGACTACTTCAACCAATCCATCCAGCTTGTAGAACTGAGCCTCACGGCGCAGCTCTACCAGGTACCTCCGCTCAGATGGAAGGGTTGATGCGTCAGTTATCCCCCCATTCCGCAAGTAATTTAGACAGTGCCGAAAATGGAGAGGCTCTCTGTCAAAAAAATAAACAACTCCCCCCCGAATTTCCTCTAGTGGTGCGTATCTGTATTTGTTCCCCGCTATCATTCCGAAAATTGACGTCGGTTCGAAACGGAGAGTATTAATACTCGTTTCGAACCGAGTCCCCCCCACATTTAAAATAACTCTACCCCGTTGTTGTTCCTGCAGACTGGTAAGGATTGTTGTAATATAATCTGGCTCCTCCTCCATGGTTCTGATTGTTTGGCGCCAATCCCTCTTATCCTGGAGGTCAGCTGGGACTGGATTACAGGTTGGTGACGGTGAGTGAAGATTTTGGCATTCAGCATCTCCAGCAGGACCTGCCTGAGCTGAAGCCTCAGAATTAGTGTCCGAAATGTTACCAATGATACTCTTGCAGTCCAGCTGCAAGATGTTAGTAGAGATGGTGGATTCAGGTGTACTTCTAATGGTGAAGCGAATTGGAGGACGATCCTGCGCCTCCAAAACAGATACTGTATTAGATATATTAGCTTCCTGTCCAGCAGGAGTAATCTCCACCTGTTCAACAGGGGCATGATGAGGACTCGATGCAGTGAGGTCTACAAGTTCCTGTCCAGCAGGCTGTAGTCGAGGGATTGTATAATTTGGAGGACCAGCCTTAGATGCAGCAGCAGTAGAGGAACCAGCCTTAGGTTTAGAAGTTGAAGGTCCAGCCTTATGTGATTTGGATCTGGTGGATGAAGGTCCAGCCTTTCGTGATTTGGATGGGGTAGGTGAAGGTCCAGCCTTCTGTGTTTTAGAGGGGGTAGCCAGCTCAGCTGGTCTACACTGCCCTGGTCGTTTGTAACCAGGTCTCGGGGCCCCGCCCGTAGATACCTGGTTACTCGCCTGCGAAAATGGATAACGAGGTTTCATCACCACCTCTACCTTGGTGTGAAAGATTTCGGCTTTGAAGGCCGCGAATGATCCGTCCACCTCTGGCCCCACCTCTCCTGTCAAGCAGTTTACAACAACCAACTCTGTACACTCGCAGCCATTGTGTTTCGGAATCCATCGGTGGAACGTTTTCCGACAAAGGAGGCACTTCCACCCAAAGCCGCTGTGGTGCTCCAATACGTGCCTCTCTGCGGCTGTTCTCCTCAAACTTTCAAAGTTATCGCACGTACTGCACACCCAGTACTTGATCTGGAAGAAATAACATGTTTTCATTCTATTATCTGCTTATTGTTACAGATATAAGAATTCACCAAGCCGGCGAGGCTGTCTGCAAGTCCGACGGGGTCGGTCATTTTCTCGAAAAGAAGGGGCATGTGGGAACTTTGGTTTGTCTTTACCAGTCTTACTGGAATTCTTTATTTTATTTCTGACATATGGCAGTCTATTTCTCTTAACACTGTCAGTCTGTGAATCGTGAATCGTGTCACCATCAATTTTCTGTTCACTCTTCCCTAGATATATAATATCATCTGGAGTGGGCATTTCACAATCGTCACCACTTTTGGTGATATTCCCCTTAAACCATTTAGGGCCATTCTCCCCTTTATATGGTTTAAGCCTATTGTGATGTACCACACAGGGTTTTGATTTTGGTGTCAGTTGTACACGATACGTGATATCACAAAGTCTGTGTGTTACCACATACGGTCCTTTCCAGTGTATCTGCAGTTTTGGGCTTAACCCTTTCTTCCGAGCAGCATTATGCAGCCATACAAGATCTCCAGCCTCATAAATATGGATATTCAGACCAGAATCATAATTCTTCTTCATTCGGTCACTAGCTATCTTCATATGTTCCCTAGCAACCTCATGTATTCTCTCCATTCGATGACAAAGATCATAAGCATAATCTGATATGTCAGTTTCTATACTTTCAGGTATGCCAAACATCAAATCGACAGGCATCCTTATCTCTCTGCCAAGCATCATAGCACAGGGTGTAACCCCAGTTGTCTCATGTACAGAAGAACGATATGCCATCATCATAAGAGGAAGATGTACATCCCAATCTCTCTGATTGTCAGACACAAAGGCTGACAACATATTCTCCAATGTCCGATTCATTCTTTCCACCATCCCATCACTCTGTGGATGGTAAGGTGTGGTTCTAGTTTTCTGGCTCCCCATTAATTTACATAGCTCACAGAATATCTGTGACTGAAAATTAGAACCTTGATCAGAATGAATTTCATCTGGAACACCAAAAAGGGAGACAACTCTCTCCAGTAACTTTTCTGCTATAGTGATAGCCTCTTGATTCCTCATGGGAATGGCTTCAACCCACTTTGTAAAATAATCCCCCACCACAAGAATATATCTATTTCTGCTGCTTGTGGTAGTAAGAGGACCCATTACATCCAAAGCTATCCGTTGCATCGGCCTTCCAACAATATACTGTTTCATTGGTGCCTTAAATTTATTTCTAGGCCTCTTTCTAGAAGCACACATGTCACATATTCTACACCAGTGCTCTACATCTCTTCTGAGATGACACCAATAGAATCTTTCCCTAACTCTGCCTAAGGTTTTCTTAACCCCGAGATGGCCAGCAGTTAGAGAGTTATGTAATTCTGTCAAAACAGTCTTCCTTAGTATTTCTGGGAGTATAACATGCCATTTTATTTCATTTCCAGACTCTGATTCCCACTTTTTGTACAGTACATCATTGTATAAGTACAAGGTATCCCATATACACCAATAGTGCTTTATCTCAGCACACAAATCACTAATCTGTGACCAAGAAGGGCGTGTGCCTTTCAATTTCCAATTAAGCACAATTCCAATCTTGGGATCAGATAACTGCAAATTATGTAGTTTCTCTGGAGTAATAGTACAATCTGTATCAGACTGTTCTGCACCATTACTTTCATTGCTTTCTACAATACAGACATTCTCTAATGCTTCATCATCATAAGATTTATCATGCTTTTGATCAAGCTTTTCACAATGCCTACAGCTATCAGCATGACAAGGTCTCCTGGATAGAGCATCAGCATTTGAATGTAAACGCCCTTTACGATGTTCTATTTCCATGTCATAAGTACCCAATGTTTCTATCCATCTGGCTACTTGACCTTCAGGATTCTTAAAATGAAGCAACCACCTAAGAGAGCCATGGTCTGTTCTAACCTTAAGTGTCGACCATACAAGTAATGGTGGAACTGTTTTACACTCAAAACTACACCGAGCAATTCCCTGCGTGTCACACAGTAATTGCGTTCAGTTTTACTGAGGGCTTTGCTGTAATAAGCTATAACTTTCTCGACTCCATTTTGTATCTGAGAAAGAACTCCACCAATAGCAAAATTACTAGCATCTGTATCCAATATAAACTCCCCATCCGGTATAGGATAAGCAAGTATTGGTGCTGATATCATTCTATTCTTCAGAGTAGTAAATGCCAGGTCACATTCTTCTGTCCATGCAAATGAACAGTCATGCTCTGTCAAATGATGCAATGGTCTTGCTATATTAGCAAAACTTTCAATAAATTTCCTATAATAGGAACATAAGCCCAAAAAGCTTCGAACATCTTTTACGTTCCTAGGAACTGGCCAATCTTTTACAGCTTCCACTTTCTTGGGATCTGTGCTTATCCCATGCTCACTAATTATATGACCCAAGAATGCCACTTCCTTACGGAACAAATCACATTTCTTTGGACTCAGTTTCAAATTCGCAGCTCGGAATTCCTCCTGGAATGTTTTTCCAAAACAAATTATGTCATCTAAATATACCATACAAATTTCGTGCGATAGCCCTGCTAAAACTCGCTCCATTAGCCTCTCAAAAGTAGCGGGTGAATTTGCCAAACCAAATGGCATGACTAAGAAATGGAAAAATCCTCCCTGTCATGTGGTGAATGCAGTCTTTGGTTTGTCTTTATCAGACATTCCTACTTGCCAATAGCCACTTTTGAGATCCATAGTGGAGAACCAAGTCGCTCCTGACAATGAATCCAAAGTATCATCGATTCTAGGGAGTGGATGACTATCCTTCTGAGTCAGATCATTCACGAGTCGATAATCCACACAAAATCGAATAGTGGAATCTTTCTTCTTCACCAAGACAATGGGAGAAGACCATGGACTGAAACTAGGCTCTATTATACCATTCTCCAACATTTTATTTATTTCCTCCTCAACCACTGCCTGTTTAGCCAAGGGAACACGTCTGGCATTTTGCTTGACAGGACGTGCTGAACCTGTATCAATCTCATGTTCTACTAAATGTGTTCGACCGATATCATTCCCATCTTTGGAGAAGATATCCTGAAACTCAACTAAAAGTTCAGTCATTTCCTCTTTTTCAGCTCCTGTCAAATTTTGGGAACTCCTCTCAATGAGATCCACTAAATGACTAGGAATTGGAGGCTTTGTCGAATTATGGGGATTGACTGTCTGGCAGTTTGCTACAGAACATTTTTCTATTTTCTCATCAACCTGGATAATTTCAATTCCAGGATCACAAACTGCAGCTATCGTATTCTTGTATAGCATTTGAGCTCGATCAGTAGGATTCATAATACGCAATGGTATTATGCCTTGGCTCGGGTCTACTACCGCTTTTGCCAATAACAGTTCATTTCTCTGCATAAATCTATCTACAGGCTCTATTATTCCATAATGAACTCCATATGGAATTTCAACTGCTTTTCCTGAGATTACTACTTCACTTCCAGGGGGAATTAGAGTATTCTCAGCAACAGATATCCTACAACAAGTAGGCTCTATGTCATTAACATGCCTGTAACAGGGTATTTCCTCCTTGTTTACTGACAGTGTGCCAGTACTAAGTTTCAAATCACATTTATGTTTTGTGAGGAAATCCATCCCCAGTATACATTCAATTTGGATATCTGCCAACAAAACTTCATGGGAAAATTCATGTTTCCCGAACCGAATTTTAATTTCAACACAACCATCAAATGGTGTTATATCACCGGTTGCAGTGACCAAACTTTTATTTACATTGAAAACTTCTGGGCGTGATGCAAGGGGTAAACGATTGAAAATGTCTGTTTTCAATATTGTTACATTGGCACCTGTATCAACCAACATAGCAACAGGTCTATTCTCTACTGCAGCAGCAACAAAGAGACCTTCACCATTGCCCAATAAGTTATTGATCATTACTAGGTTGGGCCTTGATAATTTGGCCGGGTCCCGACCCTTGAACTCGGCGCTTGGTAGTTTCCCTGATTGTTATTTCTACCAAAAGCCGCATTTTGAGCACTTGGAGCATTGTGATTACCATAATAGGACTGATTGCCCCTCTCATTTCTCCTATCCCATGCCCAGTTTCTATCTTGTCTGTTATTTCCATTACCAC
>JAVTVY010050908.1:0-27077 GCA_036873755.1 Hanleya hanleyi
AAATAAACAGCACTTTTATAGGAAGTGTAGAGTGTAGATATTCGTCACTTAATTTCCGCAAAGTGGTATATTCATTATTATTACATTTTCAAGCATCCAATCCAATATTCGATTGTCCCCGGCAATACTTATTAGATACTTCACCTTTAGTACCCATATCTGTTTAAAGTATTGGTAAACACCAAGTAAAGTATTGGTAAACACTAGCTATTATCTGGGAAGAGTCAAAGTGTTCAATTGTTGTCAATGAAATAGCATATACCCTCCCATAATGAGTACTTTTTAAAAGTGTTTTAAGATTTTAGGAATTTATCAAGAAAAACATTTTTATCATAAAGCTGGAATCAGACCATTTTTATCGTCATTATATCCATAAAACAATAATCCGTTTCTCTGGAATCGTATCTGGAATTGAGTACATACGTTTCTAAGCTGCGGTTTTACTATTTATTGTCGCAAATTCAAATTACAATTCCATAGTTATCCCACAATTAAACGCAACATTAAAAGGGCTAAAATTCCTCTGTGATAAAACATGCGATGACAGAGGCTTTGCACATATTAAAAAGTATTACGCCAAGCTTCATAATAGGATTTTTGATAGCAAATGCGATGTTATTTGTCGATTGCTATACCTACCCAATATCTTCCCTTTTTCTGTTATTATCAAATTCATCGGAAAAGATAAAGCACTAAATTGTGAATTATTTTTACGTCTATGGACGTTTCCTCGACAAAATTCGAGCGTTTAACTTCTGGCTGAATGCAACAAAATAATAATCTGAAAAGTAGAGCATCGTGATATTTCTAGATCTCAACACGGTAATTAATAACCATGCTTTGAAAACAGGAATGAGGTAAATAAGAAAGTTAACAAAGCCCATTGATTTCTGAATGGTAATAAGGCTATGGTAGATATATTCAGCTTAATGGGGTTTGAGGATATCACCGGTATTCCGGACTGAACATGATATTTCAACCGGTGTAAACCTGTATAATAGGAGAGCTTACTCGCATAGCAAGTTCGTTATAAAAATGACGATCACAATATTGACTTTTATTTTTTGTATACCTACATCGGTTTGGGTACTGACAATGCCCCATGAAGTAGGTCTCGTGATTACGGACGTGTAAGATGTTCACGGGTGGAGTCCCGAATTATAAAGACACGACGATTGTGGATACTGCTTGAATGAATCCCAATGTGATCAATTGTCTCTGAGCATTACAAACAATGCTCATTACATGCCTTGGACTGATCACATGCGTAGCGTGCAAGATCTATGGCGTTACGTTTCGTAACTTGTGTCTAATTCCGCTTAACCCGGAGCTAGGGCCCGTATGAACCCATGTAATTCAAAATCCTCATGGTGCTCATATGAACAATCACAACCAAAGCGTGACTGAGATACATCATTCTCTAGATGACGACTTTACAACGAATACTATGGATTAAGAATCCTGATCAGCGATACGGATTTGATATTTTTGGAACACCATGATGTCTTGCCGGCATCATTGAAAACTGTTGACCGCTTCTCTCTTGCAGGAAACTAGCCTATGTTTATGTATACTATAATTGTGTTTCTGAATTTGGTGCTAATATTGTTGTATGGAATATGGAATAGGTCTTTGGATTATAGACGCGGATAGTCTTTAATGGACGACGACAGAATTATGAATGACGAACCAGACGCAGCCACGCTAGGCGGCGCTAGGTAAAGAAGAGGTGGCGTCATAAAACGAACAATTATAACGTCGTTACATTATGACGCAGCCTGTGTGACGTCAAGAAACACGACATGCGCATGCGTCATGTACCTCTTGGTACAGGTAGCCACCTGGCGTCAGTTCGAGCTGGCGAACCCCATCTCGTGTGATCTTCTAAAACCAAGCTGTCTGGTCCTCTAACACAAGACTATTTTATGGAAAACAACCTTTGTCATTGCTCTTGTGCTGACTATTCGTTTGAGGTAAATATATTAAGTTCATTGCACTTGTAATTGCGTGGATAATTCCTTTGCTTTTGTACCCGTTCATAAACACAAAGCCGTCCAGAGAAATCTGGGAGAACCACGGACGTCGTTAAGACTTCTCGATAGCATTTCTCTTACGCTTACATATTGGTGAGCCCAGTAATGCTGTAATGTCCAACATAGGAAAATAACCTGCAGTTGGGCACTGAGCAGGGGCCCTTCGCGTCCTACGACCTCGCTAACGACGCCCTTGAGAAATGGGCGGGTTCTGTAACAGTGCTTGGAGTGTGTATCGGGATAGAGGATGGCAGGCTACGTCCTACAGTGCGTGAAAATCAAAGAATCATATTTTGTATTAAACAACTGTCAGTTCGGTGACATCTCAGGGGTAACGCGTCTGGTCTTGTTTAGGGTATTCTGTTTCTGAACGTTCCCTTACTGGGGCGCTGTCACTCAGGGCGCTGTTTTATTCTCGTCATCGTCATCCGTATGCTGTTTCAGGTCTGGTCTAGCCCGTCCGAGATCTTCAGTGTGTTTTGTCTGTATCACAAAGAAATAGAAGAGTTTGTAGAGTTTTGTGTTTTCTTTTTGGGTGCAATACTTTGGTATATCTTCATAAAGTCATAAAGTATTTGTAGGACAATGGAACAGACGGCCCTCAGTGTAAAGGTAACTCCGCTATCACCATTTCCTATATTTTACGCCGGGGTTATTTTGCAATAGGCATTTTGGCCGTGCTACTGTTGTTATGCATGTATTTAAATTTGGCCGTCGGCTTTTTGGAGTAACCTCGAGCTTATGCAATGTCTTCATATAATATTAAATGATAGCTTACATCAAATCGACTGGCTATAATTCTATTAAGGTGGTGTATAACTTATTTAGTAGAGGAGGTTTGGGATTTAATATGGTATTCAAGGACAGACGGATATTCAATTTTAGCTCGTTTACCAGTGTGTGTGGGTGGGAGTCATTTGATTGGAAAATGTTCTATCGTTCTTCATTGTTACATGAGTTACATGGTGGTGATGACATTTACCTGCGCGGGAATCAAGCTAGAATAACGTCTATGTCATTATCTCGTATTTGTGCACATAAACTTTCTACTTTGTGTATGAGGAAGGGTCTGCTGTCGGATTTAGAATTCTCTATTAATAAAAGACCGCTTAGGGAATCGCCAAGAATAACGGTGCAAGCCAGCTGGTTCTGTAGGACCCATTCGAGGGCCTTTATTATAGCGAATAATTAACAATATAGAAACTGCAGGAGAATATTTGTACATATCAAGAACAAACAAAATAGGTGACAAAAATGGGGAAGTAACAAGTAAGGATTAATCTAAGCAGCGAGCAGACCAGTATGGTCGACGTTGGTCTGCTAATCCTACATGCAGGGTTAAGACAATTGTGATTACAGGGTATAAGTCTGTAATCTGTGACAATATTTATAATAATATAGGAAGTGTGTATGATGATCTAAGTTGAAATATGAGCTAAGTTACAATTCACTGTAAAGAGACATCATAATAAGATAATGTCTAAATGTAAATTAGTGGTCATATTCATCTATGCTGACGGGGCTATCATAGGCACTCGTAACTAGACATTCTGGGTTTCTATTTCTTCTTTATTTTGCCCTAGGAGCTAAGGAGCGTTACTTAGAGCTAAGGAGCGTTACTTGATAACTTTACGGGAACATTATGCCAATGGTACAACGAGCGAAGCGTCGTGTAAAATAAAGAAGAAATAGAAATCCTCTCTCTTGTAGTAAAGCCCACTAGATAGAATGCTCGCTTCATTTATATAGAGATAGGTTTAAATATGCTGTGCCATTAGTGTTATCTGTTGTTCCTTCAAATCCAGTTAAAGTGGATATATATCCTGGTTAAACAGGTTATTGAATTCCGAAAATTCACTGTGGAAAAAACAACCAGGAGAATATCTCATTTGTTTCGGGGAAGATTTAATGATATTAAAAATACACACAAGTTTCAAAAGGGTGGTGAAATTGGATTATATAAACGAACTTCCAATATTGGGTGAGTTTCTCTTGTCAGATTGGCTTTTACTGCGAACAAATCCTGATAATGTATATTCCTCCGATATTTTTGTGGAATCACAGAATGATACGGTATAAAGGCCTGAACTTCACAAGTTATAGACGGGCGAACCTTGTGGTACGTTGTCGGTGATGATTTCAGTGAGGCAGTTAGGACACGCTGAAACCCCGAGTTGGACGAACCGCTTTTTTGTTGTTTAGATACAGTGCTTCAAAGTTGCGATTTGTAAAATAAGAGTGCTGATATTAGAACACGTTGATATATGTGTGGATGGAACGTACATTGTATCTCTGCCGAAAAGGCATGGGTTTGTGAAAGCATGTGCACTCCGCATTCTCAAATGTTTTCGGGAAGACCATTAGAGCAAACCTTTCTTGGCAGATAATTTGGACGACCTCACATACGTTTATAAAAAGAACAACGGATGAATGATCTAGAAGTCCAGTTCCAGGCCTTCGAGATACGAGTACCTGGAAAGTTACATCAGCCAAAATAGAAAACGGACTCACTGAATTCAAAGTTTACTGACTAACTTCGATTAGGCATCTCGATATTACCAACAAGAAATTTCTGCAAAGAACACACCTACCCATGCAGTTGACAAAATGTCAATCCAAGAATGTTCTGTATACAGCAGAAATAGAAGCACTTCAGTTATACGGAAATTTGTCCTCAACATCGAAGAATGCAACACAATTTATCTTTGAATACAAATATGTACATATCCAGTATTATGTATTTGAGTACAATACTATTGCAACGTATTATCCTCGTGGAGTTTCTCATCGTTCCAAGCCCATGTAATATAGGCTGTCATATAATTCAATTCATTTGACTAATCTGGTGTAAAAGTTCTTAACAGAGAAATCTGATTGAACGACCTCTTTGTTTCCATATCTTCCGTCTCTGTAAACGGACACTTTTTCTAAAACGCATTATGTTTTCCGAGGAAATGCCTGTCCAATAAAACCTTCTAAAGGGTAGACACTGCCTCCCAAGACCATCGTCCAAAGCCAGCTAAGATCGGATAATGAAGCCTAGGACCCGATTTCTCTTCACATTGGCCTTTCTCTCGCAGCGGAAATTGAACGAATCACCATACCAATAGGATTTTACTAGGTGCTCATTGAATTTCCATTTTACTGTTCCATGGCATCGAACCATCTTGGGAGAGCAATGAATGATGGCAAAAGAAAAAACCATTTTCCAATATCCGGAGCTTTCGACTTCAGAAATGTTTATGCACTGACCCCGCTCGATTGAACAAGTAAAGTGGTGCTCGGAAGGAGAAAGGTGTGGGTTCAGTAATCGAACATACTTTAGGATGTTTAGTGTGGGTTCTGTATAACCCAAAATCAGTACCGCAGAGTAAATACCCACGCTTTTGACGTTTAATTGCAGTCGTGGGTGGTCATCAGACTCTTTTGTATCAATGTGTCATCAGATTCTTTTGTATCAATGTTGATTTATTTTTTCCCTATTTATGAAATATGTTGCAAAGGAAACGTAGAGGTATTTGAGTTTAATTGGCGAGGGAGATATACGTTGAACAAGGATGTTATAATTACTTTTCAATAATATGACGTTGATGAACAGTTACCATGGATATCTGATAATATAGATTATTTACGAATGGGTAGCTAATATTTAAATAAATATAGTGGGATTTCGTGCTGGAAAAGGTCATGGAATTATATGGCAAGTGATCGTTACGGTCAAATGATGGAAGAAATCTCCAAATAGTTCTTACTTTGCCGCAATTAAATGTATGCTGTACATATGAATTGTATTATTGTATTTTTCAGGCTATTCCTTGTTCATCTGGATTTCGCATCTCTTTTCTTAGACAGTGGAAAACATTCCTCCGTGACATGAATAATATTCCTCAAAGCAATTGCTTCAAAACATCGGATGTGACGAAAGAAAATTTCTTTGCCAGAAAACTAATATCCTGGGTTTTGCCAGGCTTGCAGATAAAGTTATATGGCCTTTATATCCAAGTTGGGGAATGGGAGACATACAGCTCCTAGTAATCGCTTATCCTCCAGTTGTGATTTTTTTCTATTTTCTTGATCGATAGCGAGAAAATAAACGTTTTCGTCGTTTTCCGAGACAAATTTTCTCGCAATATGATTTTTGATCGTTTATACGTACACAACCCGTCCATATTCGTATATTGTCGGTTGGGGGTGGAGTGCGGAATCGAAGTGACGAGTGATATACGACACACAAGCCGTCACGTTTATTGGTGTACTTATAGTGACAGGCCGTTTGGTTAGTGAAGGAAGCTGGAGTGCCCGAAGAGAATCACCGCCCGTCGGTGAGTAACTGACAAACTTTCACACATGGACCAGCTGTGCTCGAACCCGTGCCAGTTCAGCGGTGTGAGGTTAGCGGTCACCAGCGAAGCGCCTTAGACAAATCGGGCGCCAAGCCCCCCCCCCCCCCGCGAACTGGGAACTACAAATAGGTATTGATCTGTATTATGGCGTATTTCATAGTGCACAATCCATATTACGCAAGGAGTAAAATAAGCGGGTCATATACAAATTTCAAGCGATATAAATAACTTTCAGGGTTGCCAAATTATTTAGGTTCCTCAGGCTGAATGGACATTGCTTCCATAATCTACAATGGATTTGTTATGGATTGAAAAACCATCCCTGATTGGATATGAACCATTGCCACTAAGTACTTCAATGTGTATTAGGCTAATGCAAACAGTCGACAAGTTGATATTGGTCTGGAAAGATTTCTATGCCTTCTAAGGCAAAAACTGAATGTCGCCTATGGCGATGGAAAGTGGTATTCTGCCAGATAAATCATTCTCTGAGATAACAGAGTAATATTACTTTGACCATGAGCTTGATGATCAAATTTAATACAAATTTGGAGTTGGTGCTTATTCTCATACGAAATAGGTCTTTGACAGTGAGTGAGTGATAAGGAGTGATAAATATTGAGTGATAAGGACGTAAAACACTCCTGATGAAGGGACCTATGGGGAACAGAGAAAAATACACCTAAATTCCGACCAAACGATATCACTGAAACAGTGCGTTATTGAGTGGTCAAAGCGAAAAAACGTGGAACCTACAGTGCTCGCGGATTGGTTTGACCTCACCAAGAGCAAGGTTGTTGAAACAATCCGCCATCTGAGAGAAGTACCTCTCCCTAAACAAAATAAGTAGTCGGAATCCTCAATTCGCAAGAAGTTATACTCTTTTCGCAGGAAATGAGTATGAGCACACCATCAACGAATACGTCTACTTACTCGCGAACTGCAGTTGCTTTGGGAGATTTATTTAACATCCATAAAACGTTTCTCAATGAAAGAGGTATTTGTCTTCCAACCACTCATAACGATATACCAAAAGTTTATTGGATTCTCAAATTGCATAAAGCTAGATTCATAGCCGGTTCTTGAAGCTCCACCCCCAAGCTTCTTTCAACCCTGTTGATGAGGGCCTTTCAGCAGGTAAAGGCATTATGGAAAGCGTATTGCGCCACCATTTCTAAAACCTCGGCGTTGAATGTATGTGGATATTAGAATAAATCAATGTGTCTTACAGAAGAACTTGATGCGAAAGGACATGTATCCACATGGAATTTCAAGGCTCTCTATACTACAATCCCTCATCAGGACCTGATTGATCGCCTTAGTTCATTAATAGTATCGGAGTTTAAGAAAACTGATCGCCGATATATTAATGTCAGAGACCAAAAGGCGTTCTTTAGCTCTACTACTACAAGTATTCCAAAGAATACTAATTGTGAACCCCAATTTGGTTGACCTTTATGTATTTCCTTATGAATGTGACTATATGCAAACGCTTTCAAAAACCGAACGCTATACACTGTCTGTGGGGTCATATGACTTCTTGTCAGTACTCTGGCTTCGTTTTCCACCACCCTTTCAATGTTGCATTTTGTATATCTTCTCGCTGTGGATAAATCGTTATTTATATGATGCAACGAAGGATATACATCCACCACCACTGGATTTGAAGGAAACTGCAGATAGCGCTAACGGTACATCATATTTAAACCTTTATCTCTATATAAATTAAGCGAGCCTTCTCCCTCGTCGACTTTACGAGAAGAGAGATGATTACAATTTCTACTATCTCTTTCTGTTCAGTAATATTCCAGTGGGTCCTGCATATGGCGAATACATATCACGTATAGTGTTATTTGCTAGATCGTGTGTGAAACGTAATGATTTTAATCAACGTCACAAAAAATATTGCAGCAACGTATAAAACAAGCTTACATCACCAAGCGCCTCTACTCAAAGTTTCTCAGATTTAGCGATACATATCGCTTGCTGATAGCAAAATACGAACGTAGCGTGCAAGATATATGGCGTTGCGTTTAGTAACTTTTGTCTAACTTCGCTTGACCCGGGGTTAGGGGTCGTATGAATCCATGTACTTCAATACCCTTATGGTGTTCATATGAACAGGAACAATCAAAGCTTGACTGAGATACATCATTCTCTAGATAAACGACTTTACAACGAAAATCATATGGATTAAGAATCAGCGATACGGATTTGATATTTTTGGAACATCATAATGTCTTGCCGGCATCATTGAAAACTGTTGATCGCTTCTCTATAGCATAAATGTAGCCTATGTTTATGTATACTATGACGTTTTGTAAAAAAATTGGTGCGAATGCTGTTATATGGAACAGGTCTTTGGATTATGGAAGCGGAAATTCCGTAATGGACGACGGCTGAATATTGAATGACGGACTAGACGCTTGTATTTCGATTACTGATGCGGAAATTCTTTTATGGAAGACGGCTAAATATTAAATTTTGGATCTCACGCTTGCCACGATAAGTAAGAGATCAAGTTTTGTTTGTCGTTAATCATTCTTTCCTGGAAAAAATTTACAAAACTATCATTGAACAAGCGATATCTGTGTATTTGGCGAGAGCATAACTAGAAAGACGTGTAGTTCGTGGTGATGTCCATTTCAGCCTGCAAGTCTTTCTGTATAGCTATCCGACCCGACATTCAGTATTCAGTCGTCGTCCGTAAAACAATTTCGGTTTGAATAATCGGGGTTATAACAATGGGTTATGTCCGAGGTAAGAGACGATGTCGACCCCAACCTACCAGAAGGGCTGCTATCGCCTAATTCTGGAATATCCAGGAGAGCATGCTTGCCGATTATATCCGGGACTATTAAATCCTCGATTATATACATTCAATAAGATTATCATGATGTAGGTGTTCTTGACATCATTGGAAATTGATTTCGATATCTCTCTTGCCGACTTGTATCTATCATCTATTCCATACACGTTTAGGCTTCGGTGAATAGTCTCTCGATCCTTGACACAGAAAGTCTTTTTGGGCTACGTTTGCCGAATGAATTAAACGTAACACAGAAAGGGTGGCGGAAAACGATACCGGCGTACTGATAAGAAGTCATATGACCCCACAGAATATACTGACTGCATATTTAAGAACCAAAAGTGATCCCTGTGATGATTGGTATCCCAGCCACGCTTTTATTGTATATGTTCATATGAACATCTGGGCTGAACTGACCACACGGTCCCTAGCACCGGCTTAGATAGAAATATTTCATAGCGATGATGTAATAAGTGATCTCCAGATAGAAACAAAATGGCCCAACGAGAGACTGAATGTCTGACCTGCAAGTTTACACATTTTACACTCAATTACATCAATGTCTATATAAATTTGGAATAAAAGAAGATCTAGTTTGAATATTTGTGGTTATGGGAGAAATTTTATTAAAATAACTTCCTTGTTACGACTGTTGTGGACCGGTCCTTCTCTTTACGGCGGCTTATTGCAGAGATACATTACGGTGTTCGTGATTTTACGACGGGACTAAATTGCCTCCAATAAATTTATCACCCAATGGATGTCCATATACCCGTCAATTAGATTGAATATCTCATCGGTTTAGTTATCTATTGAGGTCTGTATTCGGATAAGGACACTGTAATTCATTTTTATTACTCTCGTTAATACAAAAGTACGATGATATTAGCTATTTCGTCTTATCTATTGTGGAAAAGGGATTTAACTTGCTTAAATATTGCGAGTAGAATGGATATGATCTCCATGTTTAGTAGCCATCAGCTCAGGAACCTCCCACATGAGCCTATCCACATTTACATACACCAGTGAAATCATATATTAACACGGAGAAAACATACATTTGTCGGTCACAGGCGGGTTTCAAACTTGCTATGGGACTTTATGTCAGTATTTTAACTGTGACAGGAAGAGTTTTCGTCGTAATTGACCACTCGATACATTAAATTTTAAACGCATAACTAAACACTATTTTCAAATGAAACACTGACGACCATTCATGAAAAAAGCGATATCTTTTTGATGGTGTAAGGTAAGTTATTTCTTTTGCTCAATAGCTTTGCTCCCTACGAATTGGAAATCCATTTGGATAAAAAATAATGGATGAAGATTTCATGTTATCAATTTCACAATTTTATCAAGTCTTGTTGACATTAATGAAACTTGTTGACCGCTTCTGTGGACTATGTCGGATCGGACGCTTACTATGCACGGGTCAAATGAAATGTCCATCTGATCGCTGTTGTAGCTTGATTAGTTTGATTTTAGCTTTAGCTTGATTTTACACGGACATACACGCCAATTGCAAAGACGGTAGGGAGAGGGGATTAGTTAAAGTGGACAGAACATCGGATGTCCAGGTCCAACTTTCTAGGGGTCTTCGCTCAGGGCTTCTTACGCTATCGTGAGACATAACTGAACGTTAGATGGGCATCATTCGAGTTATCTGTTTTTCTCTCATGAAACCCGTCTGTACGCATCAAATATAGCTCTTGATCGCTTCTTGTGGCCTTACAAGAAAATGGCCTCGCAGTCATGGATTCAGAATCTTGTAATTTGCAACGGTAATGCAGAAGCAAAGTAACTCCGAATAAATTTGTCATCTTCAGGATGCACGGACATCCTGATTCAGGATGCACGGACATCCTGAAGATGACAAATAAAATTTTGTCGAAATATTGAGACTGTCACCATGCGTTTATTAAGTTTATTTGGAGTTACTTTGCTTCTGCATTATGCCAAGCTTATCAGTGGATCAACGCGATTTTGCAACGGTAACATTGTAGGATTTGATAGGATATCGAGGCGATTATGTATAATTATGTACCCATCTTCACTTTCTCTATTTCTGAAAAGTTATATGTAGCATGAAATTCAGGGTCATTTTATTTTACAGATAAAATACATGACTTGATTATGCCCGTTGATGCGAGTACAATTAGTTGACCGGTTAATTGTGGGCAAGAATAAGTGATCATGTTTGGAAGATGTCAATCAGAACTTCACACATGTTCATTAGGCTACAGTACAATATCTCTGTGATACTTAAAAAATAATTCAGAAATGTTAAAAAAACCACATCCATATTTTTTAAATAAATATTTCTCATAAACTATGCAATTTATTTTCAGTTCCAAACAACATCTAACGTCAATTCCTCAATTATTATTCTCACGAATCTTAAGCCCTGCAAGCGTAACACAATTAACTGATTTATACGAGGGTTGCTTTGGAAAGTAAAGTTTGTGCACAAATAATGTCATAAAGTTCCATTGACGTCCAATTACATTCAAATATGCAATTTATTTTCATTTCCAAACAACATCTGACATCAATTATTCAATTATTATTCTCACCAATATCAAGCCCTGCAAGCGTAACAGAAGGCACCTGATTTATAAGAGGGTCCCTTTGGAAAGTAAATTTTGTGTACCCATAATATGTCATCCCACCGTCCATTGAAGTTCAATTACATTCATCAGATAGTCATAGATAAAAATTTATTTAGTTTTGTAATTCTGAACATTGCAAATTTTCGGCGAAGCCACTGAACAGCCGTCTTCCACAAACCGATATGCGGCCTACTGGTCCGAATGGTTCATACCGCCATTTTAGGCATTTCGATTCAACCTCGAAGCGAGTCGATAGTTTTCCAGAAGGATCCAGATTATGTTGTAGTTTTAGAACAAACCGAGAAAACAACCGATAGAGATAACTCAGACGAGATATTTATCGATATTTCTCGATTATCGAGATACAATCCCGATCGAGAATCTCGAGCACAAGAATGGTTCAGTTTGAACAATACGATGGTGGAATAGAACTTTTTATTGAGTGGTGGTGGAAAACGATGCCGCCATATTGACAAATAGTCATATGACAGATATACTGACTGCATATTGAACGCAAATATGTATATGTGAACGCAAAAAGATGCATGAAAAGCTATTTCAAATCAACTTCTCGAAAATTAGTTTTTGCCGGTGTCCATTTTACTGTGTTGAACGTACTGTAAATAAATGCTTCCGGTTTCGACTCTCGCAAGATGATGACGTGACTTGCATGTTGAACGTTATGGCAATGAACATTTTCGATCAATTGAATGGAAGCCCGTCAAGGGACCTAGAATGATTTATCTTAGCTCTCATTTTCTCGGTCTTGAAAAATTAGTTAGTTCTTCGTCTACTCAGCAGTGGAATGTGGTTGGCACAATTTAACTTATATTATTTGGATGTGCGACCAGGTTCCTTTGCATTGGCATACTCTCATTTGCACCGAGCTCGTGAAAGGACGTCAACTTTTCTCGCAATATTGTCACATCAAACACATTGTTAGTGTTATGAAGAGATTTTCTTTAGAATGCTCAGTGTTATGGCAAGCCGTTTCAGTATTTAATCGATTATTCCACATATGTTGAAAACTTTTGCACATATGTACAAAAGAATTCCACATATGTGTAAAAAACAGTTTTTAGACATATGTGCAAAAGTTTTACACATATGTTGAAAAGTTTTACACATATGTGGAAAAGTTTTACACATATGTAAAATAAATTAACTATTTCACATGTGTTGAAAAGTTTTATACATATGTGCAAAACTTTTCCACATATGTCAAATAAGGTGTTTTTGTACATATGTTAAATAAATGCCAGGAGAGTTAATGGAAAGGAAATGGACTGCTCCCTGTGGTATAATCTCTCGTGAATGTTTGTTATCTGACGACCATTTCAAAATGGCAGTGATACAGTGAGGACACGGAAGCTTATAATAATAATAATATTACTACATTATCTTAGATTCAAGGTCCATACATGACTATCTTCCTTAAACGCACCTCTACTCCTGTAGCTAACGCAGATCGTACAAACTGCGGTATAGCACAGGGGCTGGTTGTTGGTCAGTTATTAATTATGATATTATATTCTGATATACTCTCATCCTACTCCATAAATATGAGTACGAGGTGAGTATATATGAAAATTAAGATCCTAAATTATTACCAACAACAAGCCCCTGTGTGCGGTAGCTAAATGTGGTACAGATTACGGTGGGTCCATGCAAACTTCAAACGAACGAGGATAGCAGGGCTGGGGTAGGAACAAAGCCTGAATTAACAAGACATTTGACATACAGGATCGAAATACTGTAGTGTAGGAGTAATCAGCTGGGTCACAGATAAATAAACACACGAACTCAAGTCTCTTACAGCCATTTCAAGGTCAACCTTACTGAATATGTTATCATTGTGGAAAGATTGTTCCTTTGTTTGCAGGAGGAACAGGCGCCAAAATGATACCAGGGAGCAGTCGATGCCTACGGCAGAGGTCGCAACTTTGAGACATATGTGTAAAAGTTTTGCACATATGTGAAATAAAATAACTATTTCACTTATGTTGAAAAGTTTTATACATATGTGTAAAAGTTTTAGACATATGTGCAAAAACCTTTTTTTCAACATATGTCGAAAACTTTTAGACATATGTGTAAAAGTTTTAAAGTTTTACACATATGTTGAAAAGTTTTACACATATGTTAAATAAATTAACTATTCCACATATGTTGAAAACTTTTGCACATATGTCAAAAAGTTTTTAACATATGTATAAAACTTTTACACATATGTGGAATAAATTCGCACTTTTAGACATATGTTGAAAAGTTTTATACATATGTTAAAAACTTTTTGACATATGTGCAAAAGTTTTACACATATGTGGAATAACCGATTAAATACCGAAACGGCTTGCCATTATGGCAAGCCGTTTCAGTATTTAATCGGTTATTCCACATATGTTGAAAACGTTTGCACATATGTCAAAAAGTTTTACACATATGTCTAAAACTTTTCAACATATGTCTAAAAGTGCGAATTTATTCCACATATGTGTAAAAGTTTTATACATATGTTGAAAACTTTTTGACATATGTGCAAAAGTTTTCAACATATGTGGAATAGTTAATTTATTTAACATATGTGTAAAACTTTTCAACATATGTCTAAAACTTTTACACATATGTCTAAAACTTTTACACATATGTCTAAAAGTTTTCGACATATGTTGAAAAAAAGGTTTTTACACATATGTCTAAAACTTTTACACATATGTATAAAACTTTTCAACATAAGTGAAATAGTTATTTTATTTCACATATGTGCAAAACTTTTCCACATATGTCTAAAAGTTGCGACATCTGCCGTAGGCATCGACTGCTCCCTGGTATCATTTTGGCGCCTTTTCCTCGTGCAAGCAAAGGCACAATTTTTCCACAATGATAACATATTCAGTAAGGTTGACCTTGAAATGGCTGTAGGAGACTTCAGTTCGTGTGTTTATTTATCTGTGACCTAGCTGATTACTCCTCACTACCATGATATTTCGATCCTGTATGTCAGATGTCTTGTTAATTCAGGCTTTGTTCCTACCCCAGCCCCGCCCACTCTCCTCTTTCGTTTCAAGTTTGCATGGACCCACCGTACACTGTATCACATAGCCTATAGCTAACAAAAACAGGGGTTTGTTGTTGGTCAGTTAATAATTTAGGATCTTAATTTTCATATATACTCTCCTCGTACTCATATTTATGGGGTAGGATGAGAGTATATAAGAATATTAATATCATAATTAATAACTTTCCCACAACAAGCCCTTGTACTATACAGCAGTTTGTACGATCTGCGTTAGCTACAGGAGTAGAGGTGCGTTTTGGGACGATGATCATGAATGGACCTTGAATCTAAGATAATATAGTACTATTATTATTATTATAAGCTTCCGTGTCCTCACTGTAGTTCCACATGTCTCGCAAAGTCGGAGAGACGAAAAACAAACCCCGAAGGGACAGCGCCATTTTGAAATGGTCGTTAGATAACAAACATTCAAGAGAGATAATGCCACAGGGAGCAGTCCATTTCCTTTCCATTAACTCTCCTGGCATTTATTTAACATATGTACAAAACTTTTGCACATATGTGGAAAAACACTTTATTTGACATATGTGGAAAAGTTTTGCACATATGTACAAAAGTTTTTAACATATGTGAAATAGTTAATTTATTTTACATATGTGTAAAACTTTTGCACATATGTGTAAAACTTTTCAACATATGTGTAAAACTTTTGCACATATGTGTAAAACTTTTGCACATATGTCTAAAAACTGTTTTTTACACATATGTGGAATTCTTTTGTACATATGTGCAAAACTTTTCAACATATGTGGAATAACCGATTAAATACTGAAACGGCTTGCCATATGCCATACAGTGTGTGTTCCAAATCCGATAGCCAGATAATCTTTCCACAATCTTTCCACACTCGCCACCTCGCTGAATTCTTAATAATTACTCAATGTTCAAATGTACATGTCCGAATTTGTAATGTCTGTTGATCGGTAAACTTTGCGCATAAGAGCAATACGCGACTGGCTGCACCTGGAAAGGATCATGGTATATATTTAGAAAGCTTGGTTTTATAAGGAGGAAAAGCAAAAGAGTTAAGGAACGTAAAACTCTTATCACACACATTCGATACCACCTTGAATACTGCTCAGTTGTCTGGAATACCTAACAACAAATAAATACTGTACGAATCGAATGTGTGTAGAGGAAATTTATTAAATGTTTGTTGATGGCAACATATATATCAGGGAATGTGCTCCTTCCTCGGTTTACCGACATTGTTAAAAAAACTGCTTAAATGACATTATTTTTAGATTTCGTATTTTTACACAAATGTGCCAATAGTACTTATGACCCTAATTATATTTTATCGAGGCTCAGTTTTAAGACGTTGCCATGTTTTCAGACTCCGATGAAGTCGAATAAATATACGTAAAATTAACCTGTAATAAGAACTGCGAACAAACATAATTATATTATGAAATATAACATTTGTTTCTATATTTTCCGCCATACAACACCATCTGAGCTTAAATTTCTCAAACTGTTTAAGATGTACATCAGTTATATACAGTTGTGAAGACTCAAGTTTAATATTTGCACGATCTTAATACTTGTATAACGTTACACAGATGTATAATTTGAGCGCTTATAACATGTACATTTAACGATAATAACTATAACTGTGTTTTATGTAGTAAAGAAGTATTGTTACTCCGAATAACGACAAAAAAGCTATATTTTGGTCAATATTTCGACATATATTATGTCATCGTCAGGACTGATACACATACATGTTCAACAACACATTTTATACCACACAGATGAGAAATGTAACCATTCAGGTCTTAGTAGATACAAAAGGCATTGTAGTACAGTAGTAGTCGGGTGAACACTTTTCAGGGTAAATAACATTTTGTTTTATGTTTAATCCATGTATTAATATTCATATGAATATCCTGTCGATGATTGGAACATCATATCTGGAACTAGACCTTTTCAAGGGACTTTCTCTCGCATCGACTCTACGACAGGAAAACCTGAATACGGCATTTGCTAGATCATGTACAGACTGTGACGATAACAATTACTGACTTGTCAAACAGGAGTATATAGTTTTGAATGGGGGTGAGGATTAAACTTGGTAAACCTTGGTCTCGTTAGTCAGTAATGAAACATTTCATTCAGTTCGTTCTGTGTACTTTTATTGTGGAAATGTTTCAATCAATTATATTCCCTCACCAAATTCGATTTGGGAAGAACTGACATTACATAAACCAGGAGTTTGATCGAAATGGAACCGCGCCAAGCCGTGGAATTGATGTTTCCGTTATAAAACAGAACTCCCAGAACATGTATGGGTTATTGTCCTGTCGGTATACCAGACTGGTTGGCTGGTAAAACTGGCTCTGCTTCACCTATACAAACCGTTATTTCCGCCGAGCTCATATAATTTTCGTGTGAAGGAGCTTTAGACGATAGTCTGTCGGTTGGAGGAGCAATGCATCTTCATTTTGTCGGCATATGAAGTCTCACCGTGCCCTGTGTCAGGGCGACTCGCCGTTAATACGGTAGACTGAGATCATCTCATGAATACAAACTTCACATTAGCCTTATGTAGAGTGACAAGCTTCATTTAAGTAATGTCTGTTCCCTAACGACCGGGTCAGTACGGGCAAAAAGTCTGATTGCGATAGGAAACAAGATAAATAGGTTTCCTTTATAAAGATGTTACGGTGCGATAGCGCCACAGTAGCCCAGCATTCGGGGAGAGCATGAGAATACTGATTGCACAATCTGGGGATGGCGTCCATCAGTCTAATGATCCATAGTAAATTAGCAAGTTAGGTGGAATCAGTTGATGTGGAAATATTTTGAAAGCAGGACCAACTTTGCACCTAGTCAACTCTCAACCGTGCAGTAAAACGTTACTGGTGAAAAAATGAAACGTTGCCAGGTTATATATTTCTATCAGAGCCGTTCTTGAACAAGAACTAACGCTTCGCATGTGGCATACCACAGATCATAGTAACATATCGAGGTTTTCGGAAACACAATATCTGGACCACGCCTGTATGAAATTCACTAACATATTGAAGACATACAACTTGAAATTTCATTTGTCAATGAAAAAGTTTTTAGAGAGCATCTGGCTGTCGAAGAACGACTGCGACATGCCGTGAAGCTATGTCATATAATATCTTATCTTTGTTATTTTTATACTGACGATTCGTACTCGGATGTTTTCACCATACTGAACGTGAGAATAACTGGTCTCAGATAATCCACTAAGAAAAAGAAGTGATATGCATATGGATTCCTTATTTGTTTTATGAACATTCCATGTTTTACTAGTTCATTGCAATTGGTGCTGCGAGGAACACCACCACGCTGGAACCTGTGTACATCAGAGCCTGTCCGAGGGGAGTGATTGCGTGGCGGGTTTTCAATGTCTCGAGATTTGACGACACGGCTAATTTACCTCCAGGAAATGTATGACCCATGAGCGTATATGAAGCTGCCAATTATATAATATATCATACTAATCCAGTCGTTTTCCACTTTAATTCCTGGACAAATAATTTGCTTGACTTTTCGCTTAAACGTGTGGTTAGTACTATCTCTCTCTTTTCTATGGATTCAGTATGGATAATATTTTTATAAGTGATAACTGGATTCCACATGAAGTTTCAAATTATTATCAGTGCAAGCATAATTGTTCTTTCTTGGAATAGTGAGACAATTTAATGCATATTTACCATATTTACATCAGATATCAATGGTTAAATATATGCTATATACTGTACGTTTAGTCTGGAGAGGAAGAGTAGGAGCCACAATGTACATTGGAAGTAACGCGTCAATGCACATGCTGAGTCGCCCGCGCGGATCTGTTGTCTAGGAATGAAAGTAGAAAGGAGGATTAGTTATCTTGAAATCTATATGGATTCTAATGGACCGATTGATGAAAAATCAGTCTTCAGATTCCTTGCGTTCTTAGTGCCAATTTTGAAATTCCCACCACCACATCTGAATATTCGAAATTTAATGGAGCGGTTTGTGAAAAATCCTCACTCATGACTTCTAAAGTTCTTATAAAACATTTGTTAAAATTCCATGACTTTACGTTCAATAGTATAGTAGTTATTAAAAGGGCAATCAGATTGACGTGGTAAACATTTTAATGGAGGAAACGAACAAAAATTTAGCGGGGTGGGATTTTGTTCAATTTATAACTGACCAAGTTAATAGATTTATAGCCCAGTTTTAAGATAATGATTTCTCATTATTATTTGTTGCAAAGTTTAAAGAAAGTTAATTACTTGATCAGATGATCACCAGAAATATGAGAGACTACCTGCAGTACTCGCCGACTAATCCCCCTTAAAAACATGTTTTACCTCTAAACGTGTTCACGTACAGCTCATTTTAATTTAAAAGCTTAATTTTCGGCAAAAATATTGTTTTTTATCTGGCAATGTACCCGATTGTCTAATTTGTATTTGACATAGAATACAAAGTTACTTCTTTTTTAAACCAAGATATTATTTCTGGATGAGTAAGCGTTACGGGAGATTCGAACCGCCGTCCTCAAAGTTTTGCATATGATCACCCGCAATAAACGCGACCCCACTAAACGACTCGGTTCTGCAATGACTATTACAATCAGTATGATAACGAAGCTCCTATGCATGTAACCTTGTGCTTGTTTTACTATGACAACACCAGACAGAAAAAACAGCGATAATATCATGGTATCAAATTGTTATATGGTATATAATACTGGCAGTCCATCGAAGTAAAATATAGAATATTAAATATCGCTATTCTACGTAGTTTTCAAGACAAAGAGACATTTCGATTTTAAATAGTTACCGTCTGTGTTTATTACCTTCTTCAACGAGTCAGGTGCTATCAACGGTGTACAAAAATTAGAAATTTGATAGTCAAATTTGACTAATATGCAGATGTATTTCCTATCACGGTGTGAATTGGATTTGTAAAATAGCCCGTGTTTAACAAACCAGATGTTTGGGGAATTTTGGTCAAGATATTGGATTGTTCTATCCGTTCATAAAAATTAACCATACAAGTGTTATATATTCGAGTATATAAACCATCTTTTGCGCTTAATCTATTGGAATCTGGAATGAAAACCATTCATCATACCAAAGTAGGCCTAAAATATTATATCTTTCTGCAGCCGGGGGGAAGGCTGCATCTATATTCGAATAACCACGCATTGCTGGCGAGAGCGAATCTTTGAAGTAAGTAAGCGGCTTATGGTAGCCAGTCCATCAAAATTTTCATTCTCCCAGCGAGAGAATCCCTAGTTATTAAGCTTAAGAATATTTGGACCCTATACATATAGCTGATAATGGGCGTATTTCAGCTGGTATGGTTCACCTATATGTAACATATACTGGGATTTAGGTGCAGATGTACAGCAAGATAATGCGATCAGGCGGCCCTGTGGCACACGTTCAAAGTGATTACTTTATCACCATTTTAAGTGATTTTATCAGGATTCCCAGTTTATTTTTCGATTTAGTTATCATATTATTTTTCTTTTAAGCATACATACAAGTATTAAGAAAAAACACCATTCATCAACTTAAACCTCTTCACTTCTTCATTTGTAATTTACTTTTATTTATATTGGCTGGACTCATTTTGTAAAGGCGAATGGCAATCTCATGGGAAACAAAAAACTAACTGAATGACATCGCTTTTGTGAGTTATGTACTGAAAAACTCAGTTATACTATCTTCCTTAAAATCTTGCTTATTATTAAAGTATGCAAGCGGGAGTGAGAAATGATATTCAGAATGTCATTAATTGTAAATTACACCTTTGTAGAGTAAAACAACACAGATTATCATATTTTAGCAGTAGAGGGCTAATAACTAACATTCATTCAACCAAGTGATTGTTTCCTTGATCAATTGTACATGTGTGTCCCCTGTTGGCTGGCTAGTGGATGCCGGATGACGACATTGATATTCACGGTGAAACTGGAAATATCTGAAAACTATAAAACTGAAATTAATATAGCACTGCAGTCCGACATATTCAGTGATTAGTCGGAATCTATTGATTAATGAGCACGAACGCTGGATTAAGTTCGGCTTCAATGGGTAGCGTACAAGATCATCTCAAATACACCTATCATACACATTCATACTGGTATGTTTCTAACAAAAATGCTGACAGGCTTGTTAGCTATTAATCCTAACGAGAAATGCACAATCCATTCAATATTTCACACGCGTTCCAGATTTGAATTCTTTCTATAACATATCAAGGGTGTACACAGTTCGATTTTTTGTTCAATTTGGTGCTAAAGTTATTATATGAATTAGGTCATTGGATTAGGACGCGGAAACTCTTTAATGGACGACGAATATTGAACGACGAATATTGAACGACAGACTAGATGCTTTCATTGATTGGAAGAGGAAAGCAGATCATTCACATGTTGTTCTTTTTTATTTTCCCTTCAAAATCTGAATTTCACGTCAGTGTTCTTGAGAAATGAAGACATTGTTCTGGATTGTATATGGAAATATAAGCCGCTCTAACCATTATTATTAAACAATCAATATCTGTCCGCCAGAAAACCAATTTTTCTGTTTCATTGGACATTGATCAATGTTCCAGATGTAGAATGCATTGACATTAATTTAAATTAAACATATTTCTAACAGTTTCAAGAACTATTGCATAATTCGTTTTCCATGACGTCCGCGATGAACTCAATTCTCTTTGCGTATTAATAAATCGTTAGCCTGATATAGCGTCTGGCTATTGCCGTATATAAGAGAGATATGGCATAGCACCATAACAAGACGTCATTGTGAGGCAGTATTTCTTCTAATAATAAAAAGTCTACTGCAAATTCAGTGTTCATATTTGCACAATGTAACAAAATAATACATCAGGTCAGCAGGAATAGCCAGCTGTTCCACCTCATTATCACTGACGAGGCACCAAACCAATAACCACAAATACAAGCGTCTAGTCTGTCTAGTCCGTCATATTGAACGCCTTAGTTCATTAATAGTATCGGTGTCAGTAGTATGTAGTAAGGATCTGTTACATTTACCCCTCAATTGCGCATGCGCAGAATTTATTTTGGGGGCGTGGCTATGTGTGTGCGCATGCGTGAGTCTATGCAAATGAGTTTTATGCAAATGAGGTCATTGGGTTCATTGGGTATATTCAAGATGGCGGCTTGTTTTTGTATGGTGGGGGTGGTCGGATTCAAGATGGCGGCTTGTTTTTGTAGGGTGGGGGTGGTCGGATTCAAGATGGCGGCTTGTTTTTGTATGTTAGGGGTGGTCGTATTCAAGATGGCGGCTTGTTTTTGTATGGTGGGGGTGGTCGTATTCAAGATGGCGGCTTGTTTGTGTGTGTTATGGGTTTTCCCCAGCCCTCATTTGCATATGTTCAAGATGGCGGCTTGTGTTTGTAGGGTGGGGGTGGTCGGTTTCAAGATGGCGGCTTGTTTTTGTAGGTTAGGGGTGGTCGTATTCAAGATGGCGGCTTGTTTGTGTGTGTGATGGGTTTTTCCCCCTCTTCATTTGCATATGTTCAAGATGGCGGCTAGTTTTTGTAGGGTGGGGGTGGTCGTATTCAAGATGGCGGCTTGTTTGTGTGTGTGTGATGGGTTTTTCCCCCTGGTGATTGTATGTGTGCGCATGCGTGAGTGTATGCGCATGCGTGAGTCTATGCAAACGGGTGGTCGGTGTCCGTTTCCCGATCCCCGAGCTTTTCCCGATCCCCTCTCATTTGCATATGTCGTTTTTCAAGATGGCGGCTTGTTTTTCTAGGTTAGGGGTGGTCGTTTTCAAGATGGCGGCTTGTTTTTGTAGGGTAGGGGTGGTCGGTTTCAAGATGGCGGCTTGTTTGTGTGTGTTATGGGTGGTGTGTTTCAAAATGGCGGCCTGTAGTTGTCCACATTATGCAAATGAGGTCTTTGGGTTTTTTTCAAAATGGCGGCTTGTTTTTGTGTGTGTTATGGGTGGTGTGTTTCAAAATGGCGGCCTGTTGTCCGCTGAAAATATGCAAATGAGGTCTTTGCCACTGTCGTTTTCAAGATGGCGGCCTGTTTGTGTGTGTTAGGGGTGGTCGTTTTCAAGATGGTGGCTTGTTTTTGTAGGTTAGGGGTGGTCGTTTTCAAGATGGCGGTCTGTTGTCCGCTGAAAATATGCAAATGAGGTCAATGGGTTATAAAAGGAGTTCATTTTTAGGGCCAGGGTGTATTCAATCTGACTTACCTGACCTGTCTCCCAGCCAGCCAGCCACGCAGCCAGCACAGCCATCCATTTACTTTTTTCCAGTAAGCATGAGACGTGGAGAAGATTTTCCCTTCGACCCAGCAGCACCTTCGGTTGAAGTCTTGCCTGAAGATGCACGTGTCAGGGCCATTTATCAACGACACTGGGCTACCATACGCCATTGTTTTCACCGTGATCGTCGTCTTTTGGACTTATACAATTTTCGCCTGGAGGACCTCACGTATCTCACTACATATGCCGAGAACATTTTCAAAGATCAGGTGACAGCCTATAAGTTGAATGTCACATTTGGGTATATCTTACGGCACAAAGAGACGGACCAACTGCGGTATTTCTATCCCAGTAACAATTCGTATGTGTTTGACCAGCCATTCACCATCACGGATGCGATTTCTCTGGAGCCGGTGGTCGAGCAACTCACTACATTAGACCCGTTGGAGTGGGCCCGCCTGCAACGCCCCAATACACAATGGTTGGTGGAAATGGTGACTAACGTCACATTTTTCGTCACGAAAATGCGAGATCACCCGATCGGTGCTCCTGTACAACTTCCCCCGTGGTTGATTCATCGAAAAGGCCTGTATGGATTAACAGTAGGACAAAAGGGGCCCTACAAAGACCGGAAATGTCTGTTTCGGTGTTTGGCCGTGCATCTGGACGAGTGTAACCCCCAGGCTTGTGACACAGTCACCGATGGCTATTGGGAAGAGTATTTAGAGCAGCAAGACATGGATAAGCGGCACTTCCGTGGAGTCCCCTTTAAGAATTTGGATGATGTGGAAACATTGTTCGATATTAATATCTTTGTTTATCGATTACGACGGGAGGATGACGACACCTTTGTGGCTGAATTGGTTCGTCGATCCACAGAACGGTATGCTGCTACGATGAAAGTGAATGTGTTCGATGATGACAATGGCGTGAGTCATTTTTCGCTCATTACCAATATGAGCCTGTACGCTCAGTCTTTCAGTTGTGCCCAATGCCATCGTGTGTTTAACCAGTCTTACAACTTACATCACCACGAGAAAATCTGTGACAACAGTGTCAAGCGAGTCTATCCGGGTGGAGTGTATCATAATACACCTACTATTTTCCAGGAACTGGCCGAGGAGGGTATCATCATACCGGAAGAGGACCGTTATTTTCCCTACCGGGCATGCTATGATTTTGAGGCCGTGTTGGAGCCCATGGACCTGTTTTCGGCTAAAACGCAGTGGACACAGCGACATATCCCCCTCAGTGTCAGCATTTCATCCAATGTACCTGGCTATGACGCTGCACCGGTGTGTTTCGTGTCCACGGGAGAAGCCCATGAGTTGATCACCCGTATGATGGAGTATTTAGAGCGAGTGAGTGCGGCCAGTACGGAATTGTTGGTGACCAAGTTCGACGACGTACTGACCCAGCTGGACGACCGCATTCCTGAACCGGGTGTAGCGTTCAGCGACGATGAAGAGTCCGAGTCCGAGTCCGAGTCCCAGCAGTCCCAGCCTCTGCAGTCGCAGGATGTTCCATTACCTAAACCGTATGCGGAGAAATTGAAGTTACGGTTCCTTCAATACTTAGGTCAGTTACCGGGGCTCGGCTTCAATTCGGGGCGATACGACTTGAACCTGGTCAAGGAATTTCTCTATCCTTACTTAGCGCAGTCCGATACCATCAAGTCGGTGATCAAGAAGATCAACAACCACATGGCCCTCACTACCACATCACTGCATTTTCTCGATGTACGGAACTATTTAGCTCCAAATTGTAGCTATGACCAGTGGGTCAAGGCCTATGACTGTGCACAAACCAAAGGTTACTTTCCTTACACCTATATGACGAACCTGGACCGCTTAGAAGACACCCAGTTACCACCTCGGGAAGCGTTTTACAATGACCTGAAAGGGGAAGCTCTGCCGGAGGCCACCTACATCGAACTCCAGCAGATATGGAACTGCCACAGCATGAAGACGTTGCGAGATTTCCTGGTGTGGTACAACAATTTGGACGTCGTGCCCTTTCTCGAAGCGGCCGAGAAAATGGTCCAACTCTTTCGTCGCCAAATGCGTGTGGACATCTTCAAAGAGTGTTTAAGTTTACCGGGTCTGGCGCTTCGCCATCTCTTTCAAGAGTGTCCAACCTACTTTTCACTCATACAACGAAAAGATGCAGACATGCACGCTTGTTTGAAGCAGAACATTGTGGGTGGCCCCAGTCTTATTTTCCACCGCTACCATGAGAAGGACGTCACTACGCTCCCTAGTGGGAAACCCTGTGCCAAAATCATCGGTTTTGACGCCAATGCCTTGTACCTGTGGTCGCTCGCCCAACCTATGCCGAGTGGACATTATACACGTTGGTTGGCAGAAGGTAGGCATTTTACACCTGAACGGACGCCGTACAAACATCTCGCCGACCAGTGGATAGATTGGGAAGCCTATCGACGGGCCATTTATATACGTCACCAGACCAACGCCACGGAGAAGCGGATAGGAGATCGCCGACTGCCCGTCGATGGGTTTGCCCTTGTACAAGGCACACCCACTGTATTTCAGTTTTACGGGTGTTACTGGCACGGTCACGAATGTCATTTTAGTGCGGGACGCTTCAATGAGCGACGTGGAAAAACCGCGCAAGAATTACGGGAAGAAGTAGTGATCAACGGTGATTATGTCAAAGAGCGAGGATTCCATCTCATAGAGATGTGGGAGTGTGAATTCCACACCATGTGCCAGGCCCTACCTCATTTACAACGGTTCTTAAAAGAACGTGAATATCCCTGGAGTCGTCGGCGACTGCTCAGTCTACCCCAGATGTTGGACGCCATTCGTTCGGGTCAGCTCTACGGCTTTGTAGAATGTGATGTGCATGTTCCCGACACTCTCAAGCCCCTCTTCGCCCAGTGTCCGCCTATCTTCAAGAACACGCTGGTGGGTCGGGCTGACATTGGAGAGACCATGGGCGCCTATGCGGAGCAACACGAGTGTTTACCTAAACCTCGCCGCATGTTGATTGGAAGTATGTGGGCCGAGAAAATCTTGCTGGGCACCCCCTTACTGCAGTGGTACATGAACCACGGTTTGGAAATTACTCAAATCTATCAGGTAATCCAGTACGTACCTGAGGCTTGTTTTGCCGAGAATGCGGACCTCGTGACGAAGGCCCGTCGTCAAGGTGATCAAGACCCGAGTCAGGCCATCATGGCTGAATGTTGGAAACTCACTGGCAATGGATATTATGGAAAAACGGTAACCAACCAGGATAAGCACGTCAATGTGAACATTTGCACGACTACCCAAGCTCGCAAAAAAGTCAATTCCCCGCTGTTTCGATCCGTGGAGGTGATCGATGACGATACCTATGAAGTCACGTCAGCCAAGAAGACTATCCGGTATAATTTACCCCTCCAAATTGGGTGTATGGTCTATCAGATGGCCAAGCTGAGGATGCTGGAATTCATCTATGATTTTATGGGTGTGTATTTTGATCCCTCAGACTGGCAACTCATGGAAATGGATACAGATTCGGCCTACATGGCCGTTTCCCACCCGGACTGGGAGTCTCTCGTCAAACCCGAGTTACGGGCACAATATGAGGCGGAACGGGACCAGTGGATACCCCGACGCGATCACTACACCTACGACAAGCGGACACCCGGGCTCTTCAAGCTGGAGTGGAGCGGAGATGCTATGATTGCGCTCTCCAAGACCTACTACTGTTACGGAGGAGATGGAGGAGAGGATAAGTTTAGCTGCAAAGGAGTGAGCCGGCGCGATCCCAACATAGACAAAGCTCTCTACCTGGGCGTGTTACAAAGCCAGGCCAGTGCGAGTGGCACTAATCACGGATTCCGGGTCGTCGACCACCAGATGCGGACCTATATCCAGCAACGAGACGCCTTTACTTTCTTTTATCCCAAACGAAAAGTATTGGCCGACGGTGTGAGCACTACATACTTGGACTTGTAAAATGTGGAACATTAACT
>JAVTVY010050909.1:0-25847 GCA_036873755.1 Hanleya hanleyi
TTAGATAACATGATAGCAGTCACTGTCTAACGTTAGATAACATGATAGCAGTCACTGTCTAACGTTAGATAACATGATAGCAGTCACTGTCTAACGTTAGATAACATGACAGCAGTCACTGTCTAACGTTAGATAACATGACAGCAGTCACTGTCTAACGTTAGATAACATGACAGCAGTCACTGTCTAACGTTAGATAACATGACAGCAGTCACTGTCTAACGTTAGATAACATGATAGCAGTCACTGTCTAACGTTAGATAACATGACAGCAGTCACTGTCTAACGTTAGATAACATGATAGCAGTCACTGTCTAACGTTAGATAACATGATAGCAGTCACTGTCTAACGTTAGATAACATGATAGCAGTCACTGTCTAACGTTAGATAACATGATAGCAGTCACTGTCTAACGTTAGATAACATGATAGCAGTCACTGTCTAACATTAGATAACATGATAGCAGTCACTGTCTAACATTAGATAACATGATAGCAGTCACTGTCTAACATTAGATAACATGATAGCAGTCACTGTCTAACATTAGATAACATGATAGCAGTCACTGTCTAACATTAGATAACATGATAGCAGTCACTCTAACATTAGATAACATGATAGCAGTCACTGTCTAACATTAGATAACATGATAGCAGTCACTGTCTAACATTAGATAACATGATAGCAGTCACTGTCTAACATTAGATAACATGATAGCAGTCACTGTCTAACATTAGATAACATGATAGCAGTCACTGTCTAACATTAGATAACATGATAGCAGTCACTGTCTAACATTAGATAACATGATAGCAGTCACTGTCTAACATTAGATAACATGATAGCAGTCACTGTCTAACATTAGATAACATGATAGCAGTCACTGTCTAACGTTTAAAAATGGAGTTTCATTTTTGATAATGACATGCATTTAAATTTGAATCATTTTGTTCCCGTCAACCATACAACCAATAAATTCACATATTTATAATCCCAGAGAACTTTACTTTCCAATAATATATACATATCTATATACATATCTATATGGATAAAGCGCATAGTTTAAGCAATAACAAGACAATGTCAATGTGAGAGGGTGTGTGAAAATGCACTCGAGTGGGATGTAAGCCCTTAATTGATACTGAAGGAGAATACATGAACATTACAAGGGGACTTATAATACAAGGTACTAGTATATACATACATGTATGTGTACTGCTGGTTATTTAAAGTTCTACTGTTACCATCTCCTCATTTGCACTAGCATACATGTACATCCTGGCTGAGCTAGCTACATAATCAGAGCCGGAGTTGAATGTACATGTTGAATACAGGAATTGGATGGAGCCAATGTTCAGCATCAGCAGTAGAGAGTAGAGAGCCAGGTGGATGTAAATTAGAGGAACAGCTAGGGACAAGTGACAGCTAGTACAGAGAAGGTTTCTGGGAGTCTAATTTATATTTCTCTGTCACCCTCAATTCAATGGGACAGAAAATAGCTCCTGATACATGTAACTTCCATAAACATAATAAATATGATAGCGTTTATAATGTACATACATTTAGGAGTAGTAATCTGTGAGGGATTTTCTCTCTAATTTCCTGAGCATTGCTGGTCTCATGAGGCAGACCCCTGTCAGCACAATTACAACTATAACCTGGAACACATACATTCACACAATACAATCCAGCACCCGCCTGCAAAATTACTGCTTCAAGTTATTAACAAAATTTGTGGAGAATATGGTCCAATCTGGGATTATCGGTGCATACAGCTCCCCAAGTATCAAAGCAATTAATTGAGAATGGAAGATTGGAACTGGAATATTTCACAGCTGCAGTCAGTTTTACAAAAGTGTTGGAACACAAGACAATACAACTGATTATAGCCTTCTCTGATGAGAGGCTGGAATTCAATGCATTGAAATTGCTACTATGGATGAAGAGGATATTTAGGCATTGTTGAATTCTAGGGCTGCATGCCGTAAATTTTTTATTTCTTGCACGAAAGTTGTGCCGAAAAAAATATGCCAAGTCAAGACATAACATGGACGGCATGACGATGAAAGAAGTAAAACGATATGGATCAATAAACTGAAAAAAGCTCACAGTATAAAGGGTATACATGTAGATTATTGATCTACATGTATTACTAGGTTGATGCGAATAGTCAATATTTATTTCTTGCTGATTCTCTTGTTAACTTCACAACTTAATAATTTGACTAGTTCTTTATAAGTAAACATCATAAAAGCTACTGAGGACAGCCCACAGTGACAAGACTGTACAAACTGTGAGAATTATCATTTAGTTCTCAAATGGATGAAACAATCAGAAAAAAAATCAAAATATTTCATTTCGGACTATTATCTGAAATAAACATTCCTGCAGCCAGGCAAATGCAAATCAGTCTGACAGCAATTTGCAAACACTTTCTGAACTTACTAAAACATTCTATAGCTATTAATTCTAATTCACATAATGCCATTCCTTCAAACACTGTTAGTGTTACGAGTGCATTTAGTGAACAACGAAAAAGCTCCCACATGAGTAAGGTCCATCTTTGAGTAGTCTTGCTAAATATAGGTTGGTGAATAACCGTTAACAGATTTACAAACTTCAGTGACCAACTGCCGTGCTCAGCAAAGATGCAAGGACACCAGAGATGCTTTGTCCATAACACCTCATATGTACTGCTACAGGCCTTGAATTTAACCAAGGCCACCAAAGCCATTGCCTTGGATGCCTACCTACTGGCCTTGATGCCCGCTGCTAATTTCCAAGTACATGTAATTTTATGCCAGCCAGGTCTTAGTGACCTAATTCCACCAAATTGGACGTGCCCCTAAATTTCCCAAATTCAAGGCCCGCTGCTAATATCCCCATAAACAAATCTTGTATTTTTTTCAATCTTGAGGCCCCGCCAACACTGGGACAGTACTAATTAAAATAAAATAAGATAAAAGTATTAAAAATGCACATCGTGCCAGAGAAATCTAAAACAGAGTGAGTGAATAGGATTTAATGTCGCTTTCAACAATATTTCCATGATATCACAGCGTTTGGGTCCTATTACTTTTCACATTCGGATACAATTTATCACCACATATGCATAAATCATGTACATTAGATGCAGTACTGTTGATTTATTACTGCAGTTTATTTTCAAATACCGGTACTGGACGGTATTCAAACTGAATTCTTGCAGACATGCTGGATTGACAGGAAATGTTAATAATCCAGTCCATATCTGAAATAAGTTTTCTTTTGTATGTTGAACATTTGTTATTTCAGTTGGATATTGTATTTGGGTATTGTATGCGGACAGTGTCTTTGAAATACATTCCATTAATATTCGAAAACCATCATGGAATTGGTTCATCTATCTGGATTGTGGTTTTGCATTGTGGTTCAGCTGGCTAAAACCTTTGAATATAAATCTAATTTGAACTTACCGTTCAATATACACACAATCAGAATACAATTGTGTGCTCGAAGACATTGCAAATACAATGTCCCTACAGGCCAACATGAGAACAAATCAAGAACATTGTATTCAAATACATTCAAAATATACAAAACTACCACAAAACAATATTATATTCGGAAGACAAATATAATTATTCATTTTTGGTAAGGGAGTTTTAGGCCATCTCACAATACAATTTGTAGCAACAATTCACATAAGACTTAATTGTACATGTAACATGTGACTAAAATCATAGGGTTCTCACAATGTTACTAGTTGTAAGCTAGAAGTTGTTACCGTACTACAAATCATACATGTACATGTACATGTAGGCCTTATCACTGCAGCACCAAGTTTTGATGTGCCTCTCAGCACTGTTTCATGTAGAAGAATGTATCACTGCAGGAGAATTTTGGTACCACTAGACTTTGCCAGAAGTCTGTTTAAAACAATCACAGATGGGCTGTCTATGTCAACATGATCATGTGTGCTCCAATTAAGACATCATTTGTTTCTGCAGCCATGTGGTAGAAATTTGACGTCTCTATCTTGCTTGTTGTTCTGTGATGCACTGTAATGTAACTGTTTATTAGGCAAACTTGGTTTTCTCTGACGTTGGATTGAGGTTAACATAATCATTCAATGTGTTCCAAAATAAAGCATCATCACATGATGTGTTATATAATAGCCATTTTGTGAGTCACACGCACGCAGGTACATGTAACAGAGTGTTTAATGTTGTTCAGTACTTGTGTTCATGAGAGGTATATAACTCTGACCACATACGTACACAGTTAGACTGAACCCTCTTCTATGACTAGAGGCTAGAGCAAAGGTAACATTCAGAATAGAAGCAAAACTGAGCAATTGTCTGCCAGAAATGTCTTGAAAATTATCCTCTGAATGTCATGCACGTAATGCCGGAATCAAAGTGGGAGACGATCCGAAACATCATCCAATTTAAAACTACGTGCAATAAAAATTATGCATGTACATGTATGCATTTGGAATTTTGTGTCAGTTCCATAACGTAACGATACCCTTTGGCATGATGTCAGCGTACCCCAATTTTATACATATCAGCTTTTAGTATTATTATGCCGGTAGCTTTAGCATTATAATCCCAGTACTAATGGAATAATGTAGTACCAGTGATGAAAACATTCTGTTTGGATTGGTGACAAGGAATGAACAATTCTGAAGGAGGTACTCACCCGTCTCTGACAGCAAACCAGATATAAGGCACATCAGAACAAATGTCCAGGCCACCAGTCGATTACCAGTTTGATGCATTGTCTGAAATACATGATGATTAGATAACGATTAAATGTAATCCAATTAATAACCCAAAATTACATACAATGGAATTCAACATTCTCCAACATAATTATAGAGAGAATTACTGTTAACTTAATGAAGATAACAGAAATAATTCTTACTATAATATTACAATTATTAGCTACATGTACATGTATCTCCAAAGAGCTATATACACAAGAGGGCTGGTATGTGTACTTGTATAACTTTGTGAATGTGTCTAACCTGTACAGGTATGTAACTGAACAATAAAACTGTCCTGTGTCTGATCTACATGTCAGTACAATCCCTATTCATTCACAAATCTGAGATGAAACTTGCCACTTCAAAAAATATGCCACTTTCCATTTATTCTTCATGCCAATTCTATTATCAAGTAGTTCTTGTTTCTTACATTCTCATGTGTTTAAGTGAGTGAGTGAGTAGGATTTAACGTCGTTTTCAACATTGTTTCAGTCATATCACGACGGTGCCTACATGTGCCAGAACACGAGAGTTTCCACAGTTCCTACTATCCTGGACACTGATCAGCCCAGCCAGTACAGCACCCGGTCACCCATCCAAGTATTGCCCGAGCTCAACGCCGCTTAACTTCGGTGATCTGACGAGAACTGGTGTGCCCAACGTGATGCGCCGTACCTCTCATGTGTTTAAGACCTCTATTAACTGTTACGCTGCGGCGGGCCCGGTAGAGTGGCCGCAGTGTAGACTGCGGGGGGCCCGGGAGAGTGGCCCTGAACTTATCGGTCTTCGCGTACCATTGTCTAAAATCGATATTTTCAAATTTACCATGCATGAAACCTGATAAAAACCATATGTATATTGTTAGCTAAGTCTGTCTTGATTTTCTGGATGTAACTTTCATATGCTGTCTTAGAAGAACGAAATCGGGAGAAAGAAATAAACAAGAGCCCAAGGGGCTTCAATATACGCCCGTATATCTGAAATTACATTGGTTCAAATTTCAAGGTTGTTTAATAGCCTTGATTCCAATTGATCTAGCAATCCAGAGAAAGGTCTACAATTTTTTGCTTATGAGAATGTAACATACATCACATCTTATATTGAATGATAAACTAAAATGAGCTTAACTCTTGGTAACTAGTTGACCTTGAAGCAAGAGCTGAGAGCTCACATATCCTCCACTGATATCGACAATAGTCAAACACAAGAAAATAATAGTTTTCCTGCAAATGGATTCCTTTCAGACGAGAGAATTTTTCATGAAGGAAGAAGAAAGTGATGAAGTAAACCTTTGTTCTGGAGTTAATAAACAGGTGTGAAGTTCATAAAGGATTCCTCTCCCCGTTAAATTAGTAAATGTATGGTTTTTATTTCACAACAGTCTAACTAAATGAAGCGTTTCAAACATGGGAGACAACTTCACAGGGCAATACCATATAAATGGAGGGGAAAGAACTTTGAATATTCCAACAATATTCCAACACATTTAGTCAGCTAAGCTTGATTCAGTTTTGGGGGACTGCAACCTAGACCTTTGACAAATTGATGTCATATGTATGGCTCCACTTTGCCATGCGAGTAAGGTATACTCAAAGTTTGGTACCAATCCATACCTTAAAACTAGAGCCATCGCATGGACAACATGAATTGCAGGCAAGCACCTAAAAGGTGCGTGGACCCCTCAGCCTGTTTTTTTTTTTTAGTCAAGTAGAATCAGGGCTGCATCTAGAGCCAACTTAGTTTCGGAAAACATATGGGCGCCCAAAACTCAAATGAAACAAAAAGCGAAAGTGTTGTTGTTGTTCAATTTGAAAGGATTTCTGAAGGAAATACTAGAAAAAGCCTCTGGGATCCTCAATATCGATCCGATTGCATAGCTGGGTATTGAATTTCATGTTAATAAACCTCTGTTTTGTGAGTGATCACAGGCTATTTGCGTCAAAATTCACTTTCAAAAATTGGACCCTCAATAATGAATTACGAGAAGGAACTGGGAGTTTGGGATCGGAGCCTGAAAAAAATCCCTGGACACCATATAAAAGAGACATAGGTTTCATGCGAGTGGTGTGCTGGGATTACAGCATGCAAGAAAGTGTAGCTTTATCAGTGGCAATTTATGCATTGTACAAGTGTGATTACAAGTAAACACATTGATTGACACAGGCCCACCCTTATCATTTTTTTGGGGGGGGGGGCATAAACTTCAGGTATACAAACTGGTTCAAAATTGCCCAGAGTCCGGCTAAAAATGGGCTCTCCTAATCACTCGTTTTAAATAATTTCCAAGGTACAGTAACATGTTTGGTGACAAAAATTGATAAAAATGTTGTACCAGTTAAATGTGTGGACACAAATATGGTTCATGCAAAAGTTTTAGGATAAAACATATGATGTAGAATAGAATGATTTAATAGCAAAATTAAAGAAAAATGTTGTCCTCCATTCAATGAGAATCTTTCTTGTATCAGGCAACCTTCAAAATTCACAATGAAACATGCAACCAAGGGTTCCCGATGGGCATAGATAATAGTGCAACAGCTAAGCCATTAATAAATAATAAAAAAATAAAAAAAATAAAAAATCACGAAATAATTATAACCATCTGAAAATCTAATCATTTCATCAGTCAACATTCAGGAAGCTCTCACCAAAGTTTTGTCAGGCCCGACTTGATAGATCTACAGATATTCAGCGGACAAGAACATGTTGATGGGCATAGATAGCAGTGCAAAAGCTGAGCCATCAATAAATAATAAAAAAAAATAATTAAAAATCATGAAATCATCATAGCCACCTGAAAATCTAATCATTTAATCAGTCAACATTCAGGAAGCTCTCACCAAAGTATGGTCGGGCTCGACTTCATAGATCTGCAGATATTCAGCGGACAAGAACATGTTGACGGACGGACGGACGTACGTACATGGCAACGACAAGACCCCACAGCCCTATGGGCTGCGGGGTAACAAATGTTAATGGATGAATGGACAGAACGCAACATCGCATTACACGACCTCGTCTTCAACAGGCATAAAAAAAATGTGACTTTTAACCTTGACCTCAATTTTGGTACACAACACATCGTCTTCTCTCAATCTATCAATGCACACAAAAAAATCATGAGTTTTAATAATTTCCTGATTTTGGGGTCACAGTGACCTTGACCTTGGCCTAAATTTTGGTACATGACAAACCGTCTCCCCTCAATTTCTCAATGGACACAAAAAAAATCATGATTTTTAACAATTTCACGATTTTGGAGTCACAGTGACCTTGATCTTTGACCTTGACCTACATTTTGGTATGTGACACATTGTGTCCCTCTAATGTATCTACTGACACAAAAAACGTTATTTCTAAAAAATTCCTAATTTTGGGGTCAGTGACCTTTGACCTTGACCTAATTTTTGGTATGCATCACTTCATTTCCGCCTATTAAATCCACTCGCAAAAAATTAGAAATTTGTAATGATTTCCTGATTTTTCGATCACACTGACCTTTGACCTCTGACCTTGACCTACATTTAATATGCAACACATCGTCCCTCCCCTAGGGCATCAACTCACCAAAAATTAGAACTGTAGATAGAAAACTGTCAACGATCAATGATTTCCTGATTTTTGGCAACAGTGACCTTTGACCTCTGACCTCGACCTCAATTTTGGTACGCGACACATCGTCTGCACCTGGCGTATCCACTCACAAAAAATTGCAACTGTGGATAGAAAACGTTCACAGATATAGACCGGACACGAACACTTCAGTGATTTCCTGTTTTTTAGGCCCGTGACCTTTGACCTGTGACCTCGACCTTCTTTTTGGTACGCGACACATCGTCTCCCCATAGGGTATCCACTCACCAAAAATTGGAACTGTAAATAGAAAACTGTTCCAGATATAGACCGGACACGGGGGACGGACAGACGGACGGACAGACGGATGGACGGACAGACGGACGGAAACCGCCATCACATAATACGTCTGCCTTTTGGGCGGGCGTATAAAAAATAAATAAAGACCGCGAGGGGAGATTTTCATAAAATCTCGCCGAGAATGCCGCTCAGAAAATATAAAATACTCACGGAAAATCCCATCAAAATATATGATTCTTTGGTATATTTGAAGTATAAAAGCACAGTTTATCTTTCCATAGTGTTGATTACGATGAAATCATCGTAACAAACTTTATTTTCACATAATTCTGCCAACTTCCTCCGCGAGTCGCCATTTTCTACGTCTGGGCCAATGAACGACCTTTATTTCGGCCACGTGGAGGCGTTGTCCAATCGCGAGACTCATTGCTTCCAGCTCTGTGAAAGGGAAATCCCGCTATCGTTTCCAAATCCGTCATCATCGCGTGTTTTCATTGGCCATCCATCAAAGTAATGACTATTTATAGAAAGAACAAGGATTCCCCTTGACAACGAGACCTAGATCTTTCGAAATGGCGGTCAGATAGCGGAACACGACCGTGCTGAAGACAGCCAAAAAAGCACGTTTTTCGAGCGTTATTTCGCTGAAAATCGTTGTTTTTGGCGATAATAAGGTGAAGTCAATGTAGCCTCTTACAATAAAATGTATTTACAATGACAATTTTAAATATTTCGGCATAAAATAAAATAAAATAAACGTTGACCGAACTGGTACGAACCGGCTTCTACGAAAGGCAAATCTTGACACACACACATGAATGATATTTTCGCTCATAAAACCCGGGTGTAATAGTGTAATACATCGTAAAAATGGGAACTTTTGCAGTGCACCATAAAGAAGAATTCAGCAGCGTAACAGTTAAAGAATATTCTGCAGGTACTCCCTTATAAAAAAAAACCGTGGTTTACCATACATTACCATAGGGTAAAGTATGGTAATGCATGGTAAACCACGGTTCTGTATGGTAATGTATGGTAAATCCGAGGTAAAATATTGTATGGTAAAGTTCACCGTGGTTTACCATACAACGAACCGTGGTGAACCACGGTATTCCAGGCTGAACCATGAACATCCATGGTAATGTATGGTAAATCCGAGGTAAAAGATTGTATGGTAAAGTTTACCGTGGTTTACCATACAACGAACCGTGGTGAACCACGGTATTCCAGGCTGAACCATGAACATCCGTGGTAATTTATGGTGAATCCATGGTAAAAGATTGTATGGTAAAGTTTACCTTGCTTTACCATACAACGAACCGTGTTGAACCTCAGTATTCCAGGCTGAACCATGAACATCCATGGTAATTTATGGTGAATCCAGGTAAAAGATTGTAGGTAAAGTTTACCGTGGTTTACCATACAACGAACCGTGTTGAACCTCAGTATTCCAGGCTGAATCATGAACATCCATGGTAATTCATGGTGAATCCGTGGTAAAAGATTGTATGGTAAAGTTTACCTTGGTTTACCATACAATGAACCGTGGTGAGCCATGGTATTCCAGGCTGAACCATGAAAATCCATGATAATGTATCGTGAATCCATACGGTAATAAATATGGTAATAAAATGTATGGTCAATTTTACCATGCTTTACCATACAACGAACCGTGGTCAACTATGATGTTCAATGGTAGACTGTGAAACTTCATTGTTCAAATCTGTGGTAACAAATCATAATAGTAAATCAAACATCAGACGAACCGTGGTAATTCAGGTTCACAATACCCAGTAATCTAGTGTCACATGTATGTACCATACACTTTTCTGAGACAATTTGTGTTTCTATGAAATGTTCCCTAAAAGTTGATCTTTGTAGAAAACAAGAGTTTCTTACAATAATAAAGTTTTATTTCATAATTATTACTTTCGAAATATCACACAAAATTGCCAAACTATAGGTTTACATACATATTCCATTACAAATAATGGCTCACATATCCATATATCCACACAGTAAAACCACTGATAAAACGTAGGTTTTTTTCCTACCATACATTGACTGTAAAAACGTCCTGTTGAGTTCACACCTTAATCACACTAGCTCGCGCTAGCAGACAATGACACCGTTCAATAAGCCATGAAGATACTTCATATGTACCGGTACATCCGACTTAATCGTGGATAAAACAACATGGTGCCACTGCCATCAAATTTGCTTGCTGTTTCAAATGGGCGCATCAACAATGCAAGGCACTTCGTGAGCATGCATTCGACGTTCGTAAGTCTTTGTTATATTCTCCGTTTCAGAACCACATATAGGCACTTTAATAAAATACACCATTTACACCTCTGCTTGGAGACTGTAAAGATCATAACTTGCCTTTTCTTACGGCTGAAAAAGGACTTTTTGTTTGGTTAGTAATCATGCATTCAGATGAATGCTATATATGCCGATCGTATACAGCTCATAATGTGATGAATTATATAGTTTCAATCAAAAATAAAACAACAATCTATTAAATAACCGATATATTCATACATATGACAATACTCGCGCTGATAAATCACCGCCAGGCCGTAAATTATAAAGAAGAGTTGTCTTTCTTATTTGGCCGATAGATGGCGCGCTCATCGTGACGGAAACGAGGCTAAAATGTCGAGGAGTTGTGGGTTGTTTCATGGTTTGTGTGAGAAAATTCGCGTTGTTTTGACTCTTCACTGTAACCCAGCTGGCCTACTGTGTGGTCAAGCAAAGTTGATCGTTTGATCGACTAAACTGAGTAGCTCAACAATGAATATGATGTTGTGTTCATGGTGTTACTCGTCGAGCGGACCGGGGTGGCGGATTATGGAAATGCCGCAACAACAACAACAATGATATGAACAACGATACCTGGGGCTGGGGCATTGACACTGTGTGTCATTGTCAAGTCAACTGTCCAATGAAGAATGGCAAAGTCCAGAAAGTTGCAGCCCGAGTTTTGAGATTTAGCAGTGAGTATTTATTTTGTCTGTCTATGTAATTGTTTTATGATACAAAAACTTGCTGAGTCAACATTTTTTTATTGTGCACAAAGCCAGCATTGGCAAAGGTTGTGTTTATAAATGAAACTTGATTGCGAAACATGTATCTTAAACACCAAAAATGTGCAAACATAGAGATTATAATATGGTTCTATGATATCGACAACTTCAAAAAAATGAAAATTATATGTTAGTAAAAACATTTTGTATCTCTTGATTGTTTGACTAATTGTTTGACTGAAACTTGAAGAATAATAATTATCAAGTTTTGAAAATAATGATATAGTGGTTGCACCATTTTATAAGGAGAAAACCAGCATGCATAACATTGGTAAAAAGACATGAACAGAGAGAATTGATGTCACAAATATTTGGGTTTTTTTATTAGATAACAGGCCAGGTACTTGACTACATGAATAATAGAACCATTTCCAAAACCTTCAGTGACATACTGTACATGTTAATAATTGTAATATTGTGAAACGTTAATTTCTACATGTACTGAAACAGTAATTTGAATCAAAATATGTATTTTGTATTATTGTAAATTGTATATACAAATTGTCCTTTTCACGAACAGGTGACATCGCAATCACAGTCAGAGGTAGCAGAATTGCGGAAAGAAGTAGCTGATCTACAGCGGGCAGTCGCAGACCTTCAGGAAACAAAAAAGGCCCTCAGGGCAACGAATGAATCCTTAGTGACTACAGTTTCTTCCCTTGCCGGTTAGTTGAATTTGGAGGAATTAATCGAAAGTCTTACCAAGTAATTCTCCTTAAGTAAAATTTGTATCGTAGTTAGCCCCGTGGGGCTGCTGGGTGTCGTTAAAAGGAATAGGGCCTCAGTCCCAGTATGCTTGTCGTAAGACCCGACTAAATTGGGGAATAGCAAGCTCTCTATAGTAACAAATTTCATAAATAGTAAGCTCGTTATATTTAGCAAAGTTAAGAAATTATCAATATTGTGAAAGGGGTTGTCGTCGCCGTGTTGCTGAAATATAACTGGTGCGACGTTGATTTGAACTCACTCGTATCGTAGTTAGTAAACAGGCGGGCTCTATAAATTATGTGAACCATAGCAACCGGGGTATAGAATCCAGCATATTTACCTCATTATGCCTTGGTTTGAACTCTTAATTGATTTTAAGTTTGGAATGTACCCATATGGCATATAAATTATAAAACCATGAATATTTCTCTTTTCAGGTCTTCCATCCTTGGTGGAAAAGTTATCCGATTTACTTCAGCCCCAACAACGAACCAGTCTGCCAACCCAGCATCTCGCTACTGTAAGCCCCAGTGAGTCAACGATCCACCACCAAGACGACCACTGTGTCACAGTGAGACCATCCTCCCCGACAACATCTGACACCAGCCCAGTCGTTGTCGATGTTTCTAGAGATGGAATGGAATGGGTGACCACGGAAGACACATCGGGGGCAGGTGAAGAATCTTTGGTAAGCTGTTTTCACATTTTGGGAATGTAAGCTTCATAAGCATGAATATTGTCTGCTATTTGTTACTTAAACATTGAATGAGATGCGATAATGTTTTCTTATGCATACAACATAAAATCTGCAACTTATTTTCCTAAAAAGTCTCATTCATGGGACTAACGTAATGTCGTATTACATCATATCTTGTCTTTTCAGTTTTTTTTTTGTATTTTCACTTCTCTTTTCACACAACACTGATAAGCATGACCATTCTCGGCTATTTGTTACTTGCAAATTGAATCACATATGATATTGTTTTCCCTGTGCATATCAAATACATACAGATTATTTTCATAGAATTGAATTGAAATAAAAGGCATTGATGGGACTAATCCATTGCATCAAATTTTGCCATTTCAGTTTTCCATATCTTCTGGAATTTAAGACTCGAGGAAGATGATGAACACCCTCCTTCAAGCTCTGTATCGTGACGAGTTCCTATCCATGCATTCTGTTGGCGGGGGGAAGCGAACCGGGGGCCTCCAAGCAAAGCCAGGCATGGATCCCAGTCATGTCCGGGAGATTGCAAGTAAGTATAACAGACACTTTTTTGTGAAAATTAATTGGTGGCAATAAAAAAATCAACCTGAATAAAGCCTATATGCACATCAGCTTCTCTCAGTTGAGGTCAGTTCCTTGTAGGGGCCATTTCCATAGACTGGTATGCATAGGGTCCATTATAACTACACTTGAACTCATGGCAACCTGGAAAGAGTTACACCATCGCACCCCGTCGCACAATTTTTCCTCAGAATCATTATGCGTTTATTACTCTGCTCCCATCTTTGTAGACCTGGTTATGTCCCCATCAATTATATTGAACCATCTCTATTGTTGACTATTCAGTCAATGTTACCACTTTAATAATAAGCTGTATTATTTTACTTGACAAATATCATAGACTTGAGTTACCTCCCTTTGAAAGATGTAGACCTGGTTGATGTGGCCATCTTAAAATGATAAGGAACATTCTCTTGTGTTGATTATTCAGTCAGTGGTACCACTTTATTTATACGCTGTATTATGTTACTTGACACGAATCATAGAATTGAGTTACCTCCCTTTAAAAGATGTAATTCTATGTTGGTCAGTTTACAGCTTGGGGTATAATATCTGCAGTTTATCTATAGTATATATTTCTTTCTTTTTCAGATTCAGTGCAGCAACAATTCCACCAGAAGACATTGTCGGAGATAAAGTTCTTCATGCGAGAGAAACTTAACAACGCTGCAAAGAATTTGAAATGAAGACAGCTGAAGAAATGAGGGGATAACATTGATTGTTACTTTAGTATAGGAAACAGACACACAAGGAAAGACCGACTCACATATATTATGTTTACTGTATAAATATTTTGTCTTGCTTCATTAAATCAGTTGAAACTTCACCCAACCATTTTTTCTTTTATTCGTTCCTGGGAAATAAGTCTGCACTTTCTTATCCGATGAGTTGCATTTGCAGTGAATTCGAGAGTTGCTGTTGCAGAATCACAGTTTCATTGTTTGTGGAACCCCACTTTATCTCCACACAGCCATCATTTTCTTAAAAGTTTACCATTAACAATACTCATTCTGATACAGTTCTTTTAGAGACCATTATATTCGATTTTGAACAATTGTCTGTAGAAAATTGCATGGCGAAAAAATATGATAATTTGTTAATTTATGGGGAGTGTGTTTTAGATACCATGGTAATTTGTTGACTAATTGTAAGGTAAAATATCACAATGAATCCCAAGATTGGATGATTACCACGGTTAAAAAGCCATGATAAAAGTATGGTAAAAAAATTGTATGCTAATTGCATGAGGCAGAATATGATAATTTGGTAATTTATGGTGAATGGTTTGTAGATACCATGGTAATTTGTAGGTTAATAGTAAGGTAAATACCACGGTGAATCCCAGGATTGGATGAATAACACGGTTAAAAACTATGGTAAAAGTATGGTAAAAAAAACCACGGTTTTTTGGGACAGGTAATTACCATGGTAATTACCACGGTTTTGTATGGTAATTACCACGGTAATTTGTATGGTAATTACCACGGTTTTGTATGGTAATTACCACGGTAATTTGTATGGTAATTACCACGGTTTTATATGGTAATTACCACGGTAATTTGTATGGTAATTACCACAGTTTTGTATGGTAATTACCACAGTAATTTGTATGGTAATTACCACGGTTTTGTATGGTAATTACCACGGTTTTGTATGGTAATTACCACGGTAATTTGTATGGTAATTACCTGTCCCAAAAAACCGTGGTTTTTTTACCATACTTTTCACCGTGGTTTTTTTTTATAAGGGCTGTAAATGCCTTATTATTCATTGGACACAATCTAAATGTCATGATTGACACAATCATGGGACAATGATTTCACAGTCAGTTATTTTCCATGAGAGCTACTTTCTGTGAATACAACTGTGTAGAAAATATATTCAAGACAATTTAATAGAAACTACACTTTCACAACAGTTTACAATGAAGGCTTACTGTTATTGTTGTTCTTGCTTTGTTGCATCCACACATACATGTAATCAACTATATTGTAAATACAGGAAACATGTTCAATCAAGTTGTTTTATTAGTTTCATTAGTTTACTGTCTCTTAAATCTTCCAAACCTGTCAACAACCTTATTTATTTCTGGGTCTTCAGGAGCATCCTAATCTAATTCAAATTAAATCCTATCTGCTTTTGGATATGTCGCTTGCAGGATCTAACCGGCCTGCAGTAACGCGAGTGTCAACCAATCCCGAGGGCTCTTCATAGTGCTTTGAAGGGAACATAATGATAAGCGCTTTCTGGTTGACTCAGCCGAATCACATGCCAAGCTGTCGGGGAATCTTCTGATATTGCTGCCCTCCCGCCAGGTTGGCACCATAATGTGGGGTTGGCGTAAACCTTGAACTAAAGACCATGACCCTATCCCCCCTCCCCGACTGCAAGTAAAGCAGTTAAAATGCGGCCGTTGATGTCATAAGACTATTAAATATTCATGAACTGAGCGCTCTGAACACCAAATTCAATTGAAATCAGTAAGATACTACATAGCGACATAAACTATTGGGGGGATTTGATAGGATATTAATTTATTAAGATCGGGAGTGTCCAGTGAGGATGACACCTGGGGTGATTACGGGAGTGTCCAGTGAGGATGACACCTGGGGTGATTACGGGAGTGTCCAGTGAGGATGACACCTGGGGTGATTACGGGAGTGTCCAGTGAGGATGACACCTGGGGTGATTACGGGAGTGTCCAGTGAGGATGACACCTGGGGTGATTACGGGAGTGTCCAGTGAGGATGACACCTGGGGCTGATTACGGGAGTGTCCAGTGAGGATGACACCTGGGGTGATTACGGGAGTGTCCAGTGAGGATGACACCTGGCATGCCTGGGGTGATTACGGGAGTGTCCAGTGAGGATGACACCTGGGGGTGATTACAACTTGCCATACCTACATGTATTTGAAACTTCTTAAACAATCAGCTACAATGTAGTTGTGAACAGCCTTACACAAACCATTTACCTTATACAGAGGGCGTGCACCCCTCATATGCATATGGTGGTAATTACTCAGTATGCAGTATGCCGGGCAGTAGAGTACACAATTATGCAAGACCTGCAGAATGCAAATTCATATTGTATCGAGTAAAAAAATATGTGTAAAAGAAACTTCGACACTATATCTGAATGTCCGTAAAAATATATTACAATGCACCAAACCGCAGAATTTTGCATTTGAAATTTAAAAAATTTCCAAGGGAAGACATTGACAGAACTATAAAATTCTTTAAAATGAAGGCTAAAAGAGTTTTACATCATTTAGTTTTGCAAAAAATGGACAGGCAGGATCATGCATGCATGTAATCCAAAACACGAGATTCGGGGCTTGAGTTCCGCATTTAAAAGCTTTTTTTGCATTCATAAAGAAAGCTGTGTAATAAGTTCCACTTCAAAAATCTTTGAAAAGATTCACTAGAATGTGCTTTTAACCTTTAGATATTGAAATATATTCTCAGCGGAACATGCCAACTGATTCCCCTCCCCTCCCCTCTCCTGCCCCATCTTAACAGGAAAAACATGAGGCACCAGAGGCGCTACAACTCCTCAGCCCCTTAAGAGTCTAGACCAACATGTTTTTATGAGTGTAGAAGTTTGGATAAATAGCAGTGAGTTATGGCATGTGAAAAGCAAACCCAAGCCACAACTCCGACAGATGAATGGATGGATACACTGACACACGGACGGACAGACAGTCGGAATCCAGTATACCCTCAACTATGTACAGGGGTATAACATGAGATTGATCTAATCAAAACCACTCAGCTTTCCCCAAGTGATTGTGACCCATGTGTATTGTGAATTGGGGAAGAGATAGTTCAATGTGGGATGATCAAGATATACCGGTAGTACATTCAGGCATATAGGACAGAAATAGAAATTAATATATCAGTAAAGGGGCATAACTCTGTAAAGTATGGGCCGAGGGGAGCCACTTTCGATAGGCGTCGGACTTAGCACTACTGTTAAATAAGAACCGAGATGAATAAGCTGTACCAAACACAGATCTGCAGATATAACTTGTACATTCAACTACAGATAACAAAATCGGAGATTATTACATCCGAAAGGGGCATAACTCCATAAGCCGAGGCGAGTAATCCTTTGTTGGCTTGTAGAATACAACAATATAAATAAGTTTCCAAAATATAGTAGCTATACCGAACACAGTTCTGCAGATATAGTTGGTTACATTCATGCATATAGGACAGAAATAGAAATTAAAATCGACCGTAGAGGTCCATGTCCCCCGCTAGCAGCACCAGTTATGGTGGATTACATCCACCATAACTGGCGCTGCTGCTGCGGGGGCCATGGATCTCTATGGTCGATTTTTTTTGGTCGATGATATCTCATATCATTGATGAAGAGTATGATTTGAACATGGAGATATCGCTGATGAGCTTAACATAATCTAATACAGCGGATGGCACCCATATTGAATTATGCACATCCATAAAACATACTACATGACAACTGTCCTCTCACCAATGTCCATGCACTCCCCAGTCCTTGTCTTTTGTAAAAAGATGGTGAGCTAAAAAAAGTGTACCTAAATTAACCGAGGAGAGCTAATACGAGAGCTGAAAATCGCTCTCCCAAATTTCGTGAGGGGAGTGATTTTGTTTTAATTATTTAACCTACCATATTATATTTTTGATTAAATTATTTTATTTTTCAATTTATTTTCAAACGAAAAATTAATAAAAATAAATTATTCTATTTCAATTTAAACAAGTCAATATCAAAAGTGATGAAGATTTCAACAGTCACCAGTGGGTAGTACGTACCAGAAGATTGAGCAAGCTCACTCTGCATATAATACTCGTCGGAACCAATCATGCGCGAAGAGCAGTGTCCGTGGAGGTTCTCGAAAATAATCGGCCGATAGTATTTAAGTGAACTAGAAGAATGGTTGGCGAATGATCAGACGAGTCCCAGTTCAATATTGCCCAAGAGTATTGACATCCTACTGACTACAGGCTCTGTGTGCTGATAATGATGTGTAAATCTTCTACCTTTCTTGGAAAACTTCGTCAACTGCTTCAACTTGTTCAAGGAAGATTTGCTGCAGTTACCGCCATTGTTGTCAGCTCTCCGCGCACGTGGCAAATATTGCACGATCCCATGCTAGGAATAGCCTGTGCAAGAGACTACCGACTGTCAAACAAGCGAAGAAACTATGGCCGCGCTGGAATTGACGGCGATTGTTTGCCGATTAAAATTTATTAAAGGCATTTCAGTTTATTCTCACAGTGATTTTCAGTGTAAAAGAGTTCGCAAAATTAACACCAACTGTCCGTTCATTTAATAATAAGGCCGTTAGCAGACACAGCCTACTTATTTCTATATTTAATCTGCTGAATCTAGGTGCGCGAAAAACAGTGTACCTTGGATATGATTTAGGTGAGCGATGGTGCGCGAGAGCGATCGCTCACCTCCAAACGCAAGGACTGCACTCCCCAAGTTTGAAGTCGATCAGTTGAATTATTCTAGAGTTGTTGTCCAGACAAAATGCAACTGCTTAAAATGCAACATAATCCAATATCGCTGGTAGACATGGTAGATGGCAGCCAAATTGGTTTATGCTCGTTCATGAAACACAATCCTAACCGGGATCTCACCAAGGTCAAGGGACTCCCCAAGTTTGAAGTACATGTAGATCAGTTGAATCGTACTCCAGCTATTGTCCGGACAAGATCAAACTGCTTAAAATCCAATGAAATCCAGTATGGCTGATGGTGGCCATATTGGATTAAGCACGTCCTTGAAAAACAATCCTAATCATCCTCTCAACAATGTGAAGGCACTCCCCAAGGTATGAAGTAGATCGGTTGAATCGTTCTCGAGTTATTGTCCGGACAAGATCCAACTGCTTATAATCCAATATGGCTGACGGCGGTCATATTCGATTAGGCACATTGCTAAAAAACAATCCCAACCGTCCTCTCACCAATGTCAAGGCACACCCCAAAATTGAAGTTGATCGATTAAATCGTTCACGAGTTATTGTCCGGACGAGAAAATCTAAGATCCAACTGCTTAAAATCCAATATGGCTGACAGCGGCCATATTGGATTATGCACATCGCTGAAAAAAAATCTCAACCGTCCTTTCACCGATGTCAAGGCACTCTCCAAGTTTGAAGTAGATCAGTTGAATCGTACTCCAGTTATTGTCCAGACAAGATCAAACTGTTTAAAATCCAATGAAATCCAGTATGGCTGATGGTGGCCATATTGGATTAAGCACGTCCTTGAAAAACAATCCTAATCCTCCTCTCAACAATGTCAAGGCACTCACCACATATGAAGCAGATCGGTTGAATCGTTCTCTAGTTATTGTCCGGACAAGATCCAACTGCTTATAATCCAATATGGCTGATGGCGGCCATATTAGATTACGCACATTGCTGAAAAACAATCCCAACCGTCCTCTCACCAATGTCAAGGCACACCCCAAGTTTGAAGTTGATCGGTTAAATCGTTCACAAGTTATTGTCCGGACAAGAAAATCTAAGATCCAACTGCTTATAATCCAATATGGCTGACGGCGGCCATATTGGATTATGCACATTGCTGAAAAACAATCCCAACCGTCATCTCACCGATGTCAAGGCACTCCCCAAGTTTGAAGTAGATCAGTTGAATCGTACTCCAGTTATTGTCCGAACAAGATCCAACTGCTTATAATCCAATATGGCTGCCGGCGGCCATATTAGATTACGCACACTGCTGAAAAAAATCCCAACCGTCCTCTCACCAATGTCAAGGCACACCCCAAGTGTGAAGTTGATCGGTTAAATCATTCACGAGTTATTGTCCGGACAAAAAAATCTAAGATCCAACTGCTTATAATACAATATGGCTGACGGTGGCCATATTGGATTATGTACATTGCTGAAAAACAATCCCAGCCGTCCCCTCACCGATGTCAAGGCACTCCCCAAGTTTGAAGTAGATCAGTTGAATCGTACTCCAGTTATTGTCCGGACAAGATCCAACTGCTTATAATCCAGTATGGCCGACGGCGGCCATATTAGATTACGCACATTTCTGGAAAACAATCCCAACCGTCCTCTCGCCAATGTCAAGGCACACCCCAAGTTTGAAGTTGATCGGTTAAATCGTTCACGAGTTATTGTCCGGACAAGAAAATCTAAGATCCAACTGCTTATAATCCAATATGGCTGACGGCGGCCATATTGGATTATGTACATTGCTAAAAAACAATCCCAACCGTCCTCTCGCCAATGTCAAGGCACACCCCAAGTTTGAAGTTGATCGGTTAAATCGTTCACGAGTTATTGTCCGGACAAGAAAATCTCACGGAATAACGGAATCACGGAATTACGGACACCGGTGTTGCTACTAAGTAGCGGGGGACAAATATATCTGTAAAGGGGCAGAACTCTGTAAAATATGGGCCGAGAGAAGCCACTTTCAATAGGAATGTGACTTAGCACTAGATAAATAAGTGTTGAAAAATGAAACATTTAAAAACAATGTTGGTGTTTGTTATCAAATCAAACCTGCTATCACTAGTGCCAATATTCCTCCATTTTGGAGATCTCCTGCAAAGAAATTATCTCCCCTGATCGTCTCATCGATCGTCCGCTAGGTGGCGTGCTCTCCGCGCATGCCCTTCCTCTTTTTCCCATGCTGTGCAAGACCTGTTTTGTGTCAAGGCCGTGCAAAGAGGGGAGGATGGATTGGGCAAATCAACGTTGATAGCAGGTTTGATTTGATAATAAACACCAACATTGTTTTTAAATGTTTCATGTTTGTGTCTCAAATCTCAACCTGCTATCACTAGTGCCAGACTCCCAACAGAGGAGGTTGGGTAGCCGGTCTTGTGACTTGCTTTTTGGGTTGAGCGGAGCACGTCTTGTTCTGATTTTTAAAATCTAGTATGCTTAGTAATATCCAGATAATTCCCGTGTCGTATAGAGGCGTAGGGAGTTCAAGGAATTACAAGTAATACGGCGAGAGGTGGACTCTGTTCCTACCCTTTGCTCGTATACTTGGCTAGATAATCAGGTGCCATCGTGATGCCTTGAAGTCCCTTCGTCTCCGACATGGTCTGTCTTTCATGCTTACCGAATTGTCGGGATCTTGCTTGCTTGAGCGGCGCCCCCCCCTCTTTTCCTGATGGAACTAGTGGACTATCGGCCCTAACGTAGTCACCCTGTCTGTTTGTACAGACATGTCCCTAAGATAAAAGTCTGCGAAGGTAGAGTTTACAGTCCAGGCACAGGCTTGGACGATATCGTCCAGTGACAAATTTTTCCAGAGTGGCCAGGACGTTGCAATAGCTCTAATCTCATGAGATGATGCCTTCGACAACAGGGGAGGAGCATCGATGGCGAGTTGATATGTCCAGTGTATCGTCTTCCTCAACCAGGCTGCAACTGTGTTTTTAGTAATGTCTGCAGACGCTCCCGGCTGTAGAGATAGAAACAGGAGACGTCTGGACCCTCTAGTAGAGTCTGTTCTCTGTAAGTAGCATCGTAGAGCTCTCACTGGACACCAGAGTCTGTCATTCTCCAGTGGGCCCACGAAGTCTGTAAGTGCTGGGATCTGATATAGTCTCTGAGCACATGGTCCCAGACGTGTTGATTCATTCTTGGCGATGAATTCCGGAATTGGACGAAAGGATATGGTTTTCCAACCTGCGGTCCATGCCAGGGAACTGCGTTCCAATGCGTGAAGCTCCGAAATTCTAGTGGCCAGAGCAAACGCTGTTAAGAAGACTGTCTTGTAGGACAGAGCCTTGATTGTAGCCGACTGTAACGGTTCAAATGGTGGCTGCAGAAACGCACTGAGTACTACTCCAAGGTCCCATTTCGGTAGTAGTTGTCTTGTCCGGCGGGACTGTAAGGCGAAAGACTGGAGAAGAGCCGCAACGCTAATATCGTGTCCAATATCGATTCCTGAAGTCAATTTTAGGACTCGTGATAACGCAGAACGGTATCCTTCTATGGTGCTTAGCTTGAATTCCTTGTCTCGATGCAGGTGTAGTAGGAAGTCAGCTATCATTGGAACAGAGGCAGTGTCGGGATCGATGTCTCTGGTCCCACACCAGCTACAGAAGTAGGCCCATTTAGCCTGGTAAAGTCGAGAGGTGGATGATCTGTTTTATGTCGCCATCGCCTCTGTAACTGGTCTTGAAAAACCTTGGTCTGCAAGGGATCTCCTGATAATCTGCAGACGTGAAGGTTGAGCCACTGTGGATCGTGGTGCAGAATGTCGTGCCGTTGGTCTAATAGTCGGCGCCACTGAGGTAGCTGGCGAGGGAAGTCGGTCAGGAGCTGAACTAATGACGGGAACCATGGGCGATGTGGCCACCACGGTACCACTAACAGGATAACACTGTTGTGCTCTGTTATCTTGTTCAAAACTGCCTGAATAAGCGCTATCGGTGGAAATGCGTAAGCGATCAGGTTGTCCCAGTTGATAGACATAGCGTCGACTGCCCAGGCTTGCGGGTCGAGCATCGGACTGACGAAGATCGGTAACTGAGTGTTGTCCCTTGTTGCAAACAGGTCTACCAGGGGCTGTTCCCAGGTTCATGCCACCTGACGGAAAGCCTCTGTGTGGAGGTGCCACTCCGTCTGCAAAATCTTGTCCGGACGAGAAAGGCTGTCTGCAATGACGTTCAAGTGACCGGGTACGTGTCGTGCTCGGATCCGGCATTGATGAATCTGTGCCCAGGTGAAGAGAGACCACGTCTCCTGGAACATCAGTCGGGACTTCGTCCCCCCCAACTTGTTGATGTAGCTTACTACTGTCATGTTGTCCGATGCGATCATGAGAGACTTGCCGAACAGTTGAGGGCTCCAGTGGACGAGTGCCAGTTTCACTGCTGCCATTTCCAGTACATTGATGTGTTGTGTCCTCTGTTGTGGAGACCACCTGCCGGATATCTTTAATTCTCCCAGGTGGGCTCCCCAGCCCGAGAGTGATGCGTCGGAGAATAGGTTCTTGTCCGGCGTTGCCCAGCAGAGTGGAATTCCGGACATGACATTCTCCCTGGACTGCCACCATTCCAGGAATTGATGCAGATACCGAGGAACTGGAACTCGGGGGTTGATAGCTGGAGCTCGCAGATACGGCTGCAGATGAAACTGTAGTGGGCGTAGTTGAAGCCGTCCGTACTGCGCCAGATCCTGAGTGGATGTCAGCAATCCCAACAGGCTTTGCCAAAGACGCAAGTGTTGTGATGGGGATGATAAAAATCTTCGGCTGACAAGCTGAATTTTTGTCCAACGGTCTTCTGGGGGCAGAACAATCCGCATCTGCGTGTCGAATACTGCCCCGATGTACTGTCGTCTCTGAGCGGGCTCGAGTTCCGACTTCGCTGGGTGTGGGATAAACCCGAGATACTTCAGGACTTGAATGACGAACTGTATCTGGGACTTGAGTACTGACTTCTCTGACCCCCAAACCAGGATGTCGTCGATATATGCCTCTATGTTGATACCCCTTAGGTGAAAGAAGGCCATGATTGGTGATGTGACTCTTGTAAAACACCAGGGGGCGATGGAGATGCCGAACGGTAGGACCTGCCACTCGAACCGTCTCCCGGCGATGATGAATCGGAGATACCGACGATGCCGTTGATGAATGGGGACATGAAGGTAGGCGTCCTGGAGGTCGATGGAGGCTAGCCAGTCCTCCGGTTGTAGGCGGGACCGCAATGATGGAACTGATGTCATTTTGAAGTGTGGAGGTGGTGCCAGAGTGTCGTTGAGACGACGCAAATCTATAATCATGCGAAGCTGATCTGTGTCCTTCTTGGGAACGAGGAAGACCTGACTGTAAAATCCCAGACTCTCCTCTTCCACGGGTAGTTCTCGGACAGCGCCCTTGTCCAATAACACCTGGACTGACTCCAATAATGTCTGCACATGTTCCGGACGAACTGGAAGGCGTGATGGTTTGGGTCTGGTGATGAGCTTGGGGTACTCTAGAAAAGTGAGGAAGACTCCATCTCTGAGTGATCTGGTGACCCACTTGTCGTCCGTAATAAGTTTCCAGTTCTGCCAGAAGATCTGTAGACGTCCGCCCACAACCGGATGACTGAGTTCTTGAAAATCGGGAAGGATGAAATGATGATGGATTAAAAGCTGAGGCTGGGAACCGTCAGTTCCGATGGTCGGGCTTTCCTCTGCCCCGATCGGAAGACTTTCCACCTCTGGCACGAAACTGTCTTTTCCCGTAGGAACGAAAATTAGGCTGGCTGTCTTGCTTGGGTAGACTGCCTGAGTCCTGGCGGGAAGACTGTCCAGACCGTCCTCCTCTGGTGGACTTGCCTTGGCCTTTGCCCTTGCCTTTGCCTTTCCCGTGAACTAAGGCGCCGATGCGGTCTTTACTGATTCCAATACCTCGGACTTGGGATGTTTCAGGTATCCTGCACGTCGGGCTTGTACCATCGTGGCATACGTAAAGGCCCCCGTCTCCATAACATCAGCGTTGGACTTGTTCATCGAGTCGACAAAGGCGCTGAGGAAATCCATCTTGGGCCGTGAGAAAGTCAGGGATCCGTCCTTATGTCTCACATCTGGGTCCTGGATCACCCTAGAGATAGCTGTAAGGAACCAGTCCGCGTAAGACGTGATTCTGTGTTGTGTCAACATCATGTCCTCCACCGCACAGGCCTGCTTCTGTTGAAGTACCACTGCTGGTGTCTTGGAAAAGTTCAACAGTCTGTCCAGATCCGGATCGGACTTCGGCGGCTTGAACGGTAGAATGTCTCCGTGCAGAGTGTAAGTTTGATAAGGTCCGGGTTTCTGGAAGGATGACGAAGTCTTCATTTGTCGATCCAGTGCATCGTACAAATTGGCCGCCGCCGGTGATGGTGCGCAGGTTGCTGCAGCATCCTCAGAAGGCTTGTTTAACCCGTACAGAGATGCCGCTGTCAGTTTTCTCCGTTTCCGTGGGTGATCAAGAGACTGCCTCTCCTCGCCGTCCACCGGCCTGGGCATCTCCGGAACTAGAGTGTAGACTGCCGCTATCCTGGCCTTGAAAGGTAATACATCCTTGTCCTCTATCTCCGCTTGTCGGTGAGAAGGAGAATCCCCGTGAGACGAGGATGCCGAGGAAGCAGACCGCCGTGAATGATCCTCGTT